>VYYI01000035.1:0-73408 GCA_021029175.1 Bilobella aurantiaca | reverse complement strand
CTTTACTTTCCCCTTTTTCGGTGCAGCGTACAAAAAAATGCAAGTAAAATTGTAACGTACACAAATTCAAAGCAACAAACTAGAACAATTCGGACGTCAAGCTTCAACTTTATTTATTTAATTTATTGAAAAAAAAGAAAGAGAAAATGTCTACATTCATTTTTCTTAAACTATTTAGAAATGAACAGCACTAATGAACAATGTACCCATCAAAAATGAAAACATGGCTTGGAGCGACGAGCTTCCGTTATGGGGTCCATGCGTTTCTTCGTGTGCTTTCGGGTTGGTTGTAGATTTATTCTTGTCAGCATGAGATCCTTGTTGATTCTTGTCTCCTGCATTATCCTCATAATCGTTAGATGCGCCCCCTGGTTGTTGGTCACGATACACGCCATGGGTGTTTTGGTTGGAATAACCCCCTGGGCGTTGGTTATTGCCACCACCAGAAGTATCCTGACCCGTGGGCGGATTTTGGTACCCTGAACGTTGTCCAGTTGGGTTACTCCCTTGACTTGTGGGGCTTTGAAATCCTGGATCTTGCTTGAATTCCCCTTTCCCCTTGGAGTGTAGATACGTTTCTATTACAAAGAGATTGGATTTAATAAACAGCAAATCTACAAATTAGTTACCAGAAACCCTTACCACACTTCTTCTGATCACAATTCTCTATTTGCTCTGGACTCCCCTGGACGCATTCCGTCGTATTTCGGTCATAGAACTGACCATGCACACAATCGGTTTGACCTTCATGCAAAAAAGAGCCGTCGGGCCTTCCATCGCACTTGTAGTAGGAGGTACAATTTCCAAGTATTTCATGCCTCTTCCCGTCTTCGCATTTGTCTAAAGCGTCTTTAAAGTTAACCTTAAAGAAAACGGACATTATTTCCTATATAAAGTTAAGGGTCTTGAAATAATTACCGTATCACAGAAGGACAAATCTTCTCCAAGAGCGAGACACGGCAAGGCAACCGCCAGACAAAAGCTGAAAATTCTAAAATTCATCGTAAAACTTGTTCAAATAACTAACCTCCAATGCAAGAATCTGAAAGTCAAGTAGAGGAAACAACTCGTAGCTCTATTTTATCCTTACTTCACTTTCCCTTTGGCGTCATTTTAAAAAGAATTTACATGATTTTCGATGAGTAAAATACTTGGCTGGAAAAGTCGTTACCACTAAAACCACATCTTCCGTTGCCTCTCAATCCCCGCTGACATATTTTTCAAACTTATACAAATTGCTATCCTCATGGATTTATTTTCCAAGAATTTTAGTTGTGACTACAACCAGCTTAGGAACTAGGAACTGGATAGTCTTCAGTGTTACGAAATAAATGGCAATCAATGGCGGTAATCTTTGGTCTTCTTATAAGGTCAAGGCACTTGTCAATTAATCATCCATGATTATTTGGAGGATCTGAAGATATGTAGAAAGAATGAACTTTGGCGTGGCTTGTTCAACAGTTCCCATGTTGGGGGCAAGGAATGCGTATGGGTAGATTGATTTAGAGAACTGTGAAAGTCTCCAAGAGCTGGTGACCAAAATGGGTGATCACATAATCTGTAAATAGTGTAATTGAAGTTCAAGCATATTTGAAACTCAGAATTCCAGGGTAATTCCCATGATTCAAATTAAAACTTACCATGGTAATACATCATAATGCACAAAGGTTGTCCTAATATAAGTGACGCCCAGACGATCATATTTCCCCAACGTGCTCGTTCGCCATTCTTGCCTAAGATGGATTTACAGAGGAATGATAGAGGAAGTTGGGCCATCATTCCTAAGAATGCCCAAATCTATAATTAAATAATTAGTTTAATTAAAAAAAACATAATATGTAGGCCATGGTCAATTAAAATATTGATACTTTGGCTATTTTCTTCTGGAACTGATGTTTACTATTTACCTTAAAGGTTCTTAACGGCACCGAGACTAGATATTCATGAAAAAAAGCAGATGTAAAGAAGACGATAAGGGCAGCCTTGAACCTGGACCCCGTTGACTTTACAATAGGGATATACATGTGCCGTACAGCCCAGCGATGGACAGGTGTATTCCATGTTCTCCAGAATGTATCAATATCTACATAACCAACAATTACATACCAGTAAATTAGCAACATCATTAGAACCCACTCTACTTACCTGGTGAATTCCACCAATCAGAATAAAAGTCTCGATCGGCAAATTTAAGAATTTCACCCATAACATTGAGCGCACAATGAAAGACCAGGTAGAAAAATACGAGCCAAATCAAATGATTTGGTATCTGTGGCAAAAACAAAGTGGTAATGAATACAAACTTGCACCTTATACCACGAGCAATGTTAATTACCGCTAATTTTAGGAGCCTCTCCTGGATCTTGATTAGATCCATATTTGAAAACGGAATTAGTGAATTTTTGACAGAAGGAATAATCCATTGCTGAATCAAAGCAACCATTAATTGGGCTCCAAAGAAACATTCCAATCCTCTGCGAAGCAAAAATCGTTTCCTAATTCTTTCGGATCTCGGAAAATTCAGCTCATAGCATAGGGTCGGAGCGAATATAAAATAGTAGAGATCCGTAATATATAAATTGTTGGGATATTCTACGCCTGAGCCTCCAGTCTTTGGAGCGTCTTGATTTGTGGTATCTTTTAAAATATGTTTCATGTTATTTACTTTAAATTTTACTTTAGTGATTCTGAAATAATTACTGGAAACTGATGCGTAGTTCTGCGAAGACATTCGTCGTCGTCGATTTGGACCAACTGGACATGCTGCGACTCTACACCAGCCATTTACCTAAAATATCAAAACGAAAATTAATAGAAGTCCATTCAATCCACCCACAACCGAAACATGAATAGATACTCACCTGTCCATAGGACCACAATTTCAGAAAAATAACGCAATAAGAGAAACAATTAACTGTAGCTCCAATCAGAGAAAACACTTCAGTTCCCCACATGTTGAAAACAGCAATAGGTGTGAGTAGGAGCACAAATAAATTGGTAACCTGTCCAATTCAAATCCTCATTGTCAGTTTGGCACATTATCAATTGTGGAATTATTAAAAATTGATTTTTTTTTTAAAAATGAAACAAGGCTTACCTGAACAACCATCCCCTGTCTCTCTGATAGTGCTCCAGAGGCAAGGCCTTTGTCAATTAACAATCCCATGAGGACATGAACGTTTGAATCTATAAGAATTCAAGGGAAGTTCGGTTATTTTTTAATTCGAGTTAAGCAACATACACTCCTCCTTACAGATCAGAAGAATCAGCGAAGGCGGAACAATATTTATTGGCGTATCTCCAAAGAAGACCTTAAACCACTCATAAGGATTGATCCGGATGCCGTACTTGATCACATTTTCCAAAAAGAGCCTTGAACCTCCAAGGAACAAGAGGAGGAAGCCCCAGTTGATGAATCCACCAAAATCATTAAATCCCGAAGACCAGGAAAACAGTGAATCACAAGGACGATGAACCCTTAAAATGTAAACAAAATTATTATAACTAGCTCTCTGACTCTAATTATTACAAACTTAAATCCCTTATTTCAATCCTTCAGTTTCTTACGGCCTATCCGGTCTCTTCCTCCGAAGCTTCTGTTCTAATTGATGAATATCTTCTACCTCTGTCGTGGATTTGATTCGGCGGAGCCTAGGCTTCGCAAATCCGTCAGGGTCATCCATTTTAAGTAGGAATCAGGGTGTCCCTTCCTAAGAATCCAAAAATCAACCCAAACCCGTCCAAGCGTTTGTCAGTCCTTTTAAAAGACTCTTGAGCGTTTCAAAGCTTGCTTCGTTTAGGTGTCCAACTTTCTTGTTCCTGGTTTATTTGCCTTGTTCTTTTGTCCATAACATGTCATAAAAGACAGATTTAGTGACATGGACGGACACTTGACACTCGTTGAACTGACAACTGAAGTGAAGAGATGTTCCGCTTGAAGCTCCAAGGAGATGGTAAGGTAATCATGTGGTTGTTGGATGGACAATAGCTATGAACTAGAGTTTAGATCAACTCCACAATACAATACAAACATGTGATTCTCTTCACTCGAATTTAGCAGATTAACTTACATTATTTGAGTAGTTAATTACAATGCAATTAGCAAAATATAAAAACGGTTAGCAATTAAGCCGGGATAAGGTTTTTGAGAGGCACTTATCCGTAAACCGTTCCTCTAACTTTCTAAGCGCGAACTTAACACTTACAGATTGTCATCATTTCTCTCGTTCAATTTTTTTTTATAAGTTTACTTTTACAAAACACAAACGATTGATTTAATCCAATAATTGGATTAATGGCGATTAATTATTAATCGCCAGGTTTTTCTCCTAGTATGTTCCTCGTTTAGGCACTTATATCTCCGTCTCAGAAAGTATCGTTTTTCATATTGTTCCTGTTCAATTAGTTCTCCAAAAATTATTAAGCTTCGATTGCAATTTGTAAACGCGTTTTTTAAGAACCTTCTCCCAAAAAGAGAACGTTTCAAACGTATGGAACAACAAAATGAAATCGAGAATAATTGTGATGTAAATGGAGTGAGTGACGAAAAAGCAAGTGGGTGGCTAGTATAACACACCTACAATATTACATGGCCGTGTCTAATCTAGGTGATTGATAAGATACAGAAACTAATGGTTAATTAATTAAAATGTTTTGATTGATGTCAGCGACAGCAACAAGTTACGCATTGGACATTGAAGGGAAGGACGCGCATTGATTCACATGGAGTGTGTGTGGAGATGTTGTTTGAAATTGGAGCCTGTGCACCACGTGACCTCCCGTTCGTTGTATTTCCTTTTGTTTATAGGGAAGGGGGGCTGCTATATGCTCTATCCTGCCTCTGGCACTAATCAATTTCTACTTTACCTATTTTTTATTACTCTTTCCAACTCCCCTTTTTCTTATTTTTAACTTATTTACACATTTACAACAGCTGAAGTTGACAAGGTAGTCAAGGCTCCAGTGCCAAGCGCCCTTTGTCCAGGATCGTCTCCAGCATGTAACCCCTCCTGTCACTGGACACGGAAACCCAAGGAACACAAGGAGAAACTACTGTATTTTCGCAACAAAAAATAATATGAAATCATGAGGCCAATGACTGAGACAAGGTGAGTCTCCTCGCCCTCCTTTTTAAATACATCATAAAGCTTACATTATTTATATGATACTGCGCTACTTGTCAGAGATGATGGCTGCTGGACATAATGATGTAAACGGCACGCCCTTATGCGTTGCATATTTGACAAACGGTTGCCGCGTCGCTCCCGTGTCTCCTGAGGAAGGAAGAGAAGATGAGTTTGATTTTCTTTGTTCTTTTGCAGGAAACGAAGGCTCAGTGATCCACAACTACTGGCAAATAAGAGACTGACTAATGGATTTAGTAAAACGGGCCATGTGACAACACGGTCTCAGGCCAAAAATGATCCAATCTCTAGGGTAAGTCCGTCTCGGAAAGTCAAACTCAAGACTTTGACAACCGAGGAGCGGCGACTGATGATTTCTATGAGGCTTCGTCATGAGGAGACGCGTACTACTCAGGCCGGTTTAAGTAACCCGGAGGATGGTAAGGGAGTGCGCCAGAAGAGCAGTAACCACTTCCTAACCAGCAATGGCCGGACTAATGGTCTCTCTTCAATCAAATCATCGGTACGCACCAAACTGAGAACAAGGGTACTTGGTTCAATCAATGGACATCAGCATGAGATGACGGAGAGCGTTAATTCCTCGCATAAGAAGAGAGCAACTGAAGTCAAAAATAGGGAAATTAGAGCAAAGAAGCGGCGGTCTGCACTTTGGGTTTTGAACTGCGAGGCAGAGGAATTCCTATTCGGTGAAACGGCTGCGGAAGATCAGGAGTTTGAGTTGCCACCAATCAGTCCACCTCCTAAGAAAAGGTTATTTTTTTCTGGCAAAAGTATAAATTGCCAAATTACTTAAAATTGTGTTTCAGGCGGCGCATGCGGGCCACTGAACTTGGCGACTTGCTGAAAGAAACGCCGCTTTTGGAGTCTAAGCTTCGCCAGACAGCTCCTGGAAGTTCGGAACTTGAAACTTCTCAGGCCGGTGAGAAGGCAAGACGTGGTAGTCGAACAAAAACTTCAATCAGGGTACAAATGGAAACTGAATTAGAAGAATTCAACTTAGAAGAAGACAATGGTGGCGACCTGGACAGGGATGATGAGGACTCTAATTTAGAGTTTTCAAATTACTCACTGATGCTTGAAGCTGCAGCAGCTGCAGCTTCGAACTACAGTAGCTGTCCCACATTACTCGATTCTTCGGCATCGGATCAATCCGTCCGAATTAAGCGTATTCTTAATTCAATTGATTATACTTTCTCATTTGAGGTAACTTATGTATATAATTACACAATGCGTTTTTATTACAAAGCTTTTCTCTCAAGTTCAACTAAAACGCTAGCTAAAAAATTAAATTAGTTCTTTTCTTCTATAGAACGTTCCTAGTTCAGAAGTGTGGTATCGCACTTTTTGTTATCAAAATCGACCCCGTCACACATTTCATATGACAACAGAAAGCTTAGTCATTCTTCCTTATGAAGCTAAAGGACTGAACCGCGAATTGGAAAAGAGACTGAGAAGACCACCAAGAAAGTCGCCGCGGTGTCATGCCTCGACACAAGCCATTCTATCAGCCCTGAAACCAACAAGGACTGGTCGTTTAAGCGGAAATGGACTGCCTCCTTCTCCAACGCCTGCACCGCTGTCTGTACTACCATCCAGTTCAAAATCAAAACCAATCACCGTTGCATCTCATATCCAGGAAACTCCTGTTTCTTCTTCTAGTTTAATTCCTCCTAATGGATCTCAGTCTCTATTTTCATGTTCCAAGCCGCCAGTAACAAATCCTCAACCTCAAGTTTCACTCATTGCTCCAAATGCAATTCAGAATGGGATAAAAGCTTGTGACATGACTGCAACGCAGTATTTGTGGGACTCGGTCCAGTTTCTGTCTGATCCATACGTGATCCACGTGCTCAGTCAATCAGACCTACGGATTTGTAAGGGGCGGGGACATGTGAACAGAAACAGTTCAACAGAAAGCGGCCCTGAGAATTATACTACTAGCAAACGAATTAGTCATCTCTATGTAAACCATAACAACAACGTCAAGTCACCTCTTAAGTTGATAATTCCTTCCCCTAAGACTTCTCCGTCTCCCAGGTTCAATGTTTCTGCTTCAGCTACTTCACCAACTCATTCTCAAAATGGAACCTGTTCAAAATTAGAGCTACGAAGGATTCTGCGATCTCCTCCAGCATCCCCTGCAAATTTTCCAGGATCAATTCAGTCACCATTACTTCATTCACCACCGTCAGGGTCGGGTGTTTGTAGTGGTAGCAGCCTGCGGAAATCTCCACGCAAGGTTTCGGGTCTCATTGTATCAGCTGAAGCTACTATTCACTTGAACAAGAACAGTTCTTACAATACTTTAAAGTTCAAATCTACATTACCCAAATTGTCGTCATTTCCGGTCATGTCAACTGTAGCACCAGATGAGGCACTGTTTGCAGTCGATAATACGTTGCCGGATTTTCCTTGGGATACGTTAAATTGAAACTGCTTCAGGATTGTAGAAGCCGTGGCATTACTGGGATCCTCCAATGACATCTTCATGCCTCAAAAAGTCAAGTAGATTTAACCTTTATTTTAAGCCCCCGAACGCTGTGTTGTGTTCCATGATGACTTAATTTCCGATGTATGGCTGGATTCAAAAGTATCATAACTTGAAATTCCGGATCTTAACTTGTATTTTGTTCATTCGGCTTTTGAGATTCAAAAAAGATAGTTGCGAGAGGCGGTTGAACTTTCCAATGTTACTTCACAAATACTGAAAGGATGCAACAACGGTGCATGTGGTGGAGCCGAGCACAGAGAGAAAGAAACCGATTTGGATGTTTGCTGACGAGGAACGCTTGGCTTGTGGTGCAGGTATTTGGAATTGAAAAGTGATTTGTAAGTAAAATGTAGTAACATAACATTTGGGGAAAGGGTAATTGTTAATGTTATTGCTCTAGCAGGCATGAAATTTTGCCGTTCTGAAGATAGGACGCGTTTAAATTGAAGGGGATCTAGGGTTCTGTTTTTAAAAGCGAAATATTTTAAATCATATTGTGCAGTACATGAAAATTCAATCACTTTTACCAATTCCGAAGGTAGTAGTAATCTTTTTTGTAAAGGTTTCTTCAACCTTATTTTATCTAAAAAGTTAATGTCTCGGTTAGTATTTATATGAACAATTTAATAATTCGTAGAGCGGCCAGTGATTTTCTAAAAAAAAAATGAAAGACGATCAAATACTGCGTATTTGGTAAAGGACGTCGAAGAATTTCGTTGCATCACGAGCAGATTTCGGGGAAAGGATTCACTGCCAAAGATTTTGTTACGAGTTTTGATTTAAATTATGAAATATACATATTATTGCTAGTTAAT
Organism: Bilobella aurantiaca; assembly: GCA_021029175.1. Taxonomy (NCBI): domain Eukaryota; kingdom Metazoa; phylum Arthropoda; class Collembola; order Poduromorpha; family Neanuridae; genus Bilobella; species Bilobella aurantiaca. The sequence goes on along the minus strand of VYYI01000035.1, from coordinate 64,958 downwards.
TATTTACTGAATGTGAAACGTAAATCTTAAAAAAAGAGGAAAATGTTGAACTTTTTATAAGTCTTTGGGATTTTCAATTTTGGAATAAATTGATGGATTTTATTATTAATCAATTTGTCAACTTATTTCGTGTAAACTAATTGTTTTAAGGTTTTGTTTTTTTTTAAATGAAAATACTCACCTCAAATTAAGTAAAATCTTTTTTATTAAATTCTAATTTTACCGTTGCAGCGGCACAACCGTAACAAGTCATCAGTTTGCTGTTTAAATCTCAATTCTTGGGAAGTCTAAATATTATTTATGAGAAACAAGAATTTGGCACTCTACATTAATTTCCAGAGTAGGTTGTATCTTTTGTCTTGTTAATAATTAATAGACGCTTTTAGAGAGATTTTATAACTTCAGAGTAGCAATCAGGGTGTGTTCTAAAATGCTATCCAAAACCCGAGACTTAGCGAGCACTTGCTGAAGACTTTTCAACAGAGGACTCAATTGTTTTCGTCTCAGTCAGTCATTAAAGCTTCTAAAAGTATTAATCTAATTGATTACGTTTTTAAGATTCTAAAACTACTACAAAAATTTCCTAAATTCGTCACAGACTTTTTGAGGTTCGAGTCCAATCGTCTCGAGTACAGTTTTCAATCCCCTTTTAAACAAGGTAATTTACATGACACTTTAACTGTCAATAGAGAGGTTTAGGATCAGCGAAGAATCAGAAAAGATTGAGAATATCACGCAGCGTTTTCCATTAAATGCGAAGCCCTTTGCGCCCCCTTTCATTTGGAAATTCAAACGTTCATGGAGTAAGCCTCCTTGTGTTGAAGGTGCTCTTCATCAGTAGCTCCCTCCGGAACGCCCCGTTCCACTTCGTTCATCGTCATAACGTTGACGTGTGGATGACTATGATTGGTGGGATTACTTGGTGGCATGTTCAAGTTATTGATGCCAATTGGTACAGGAGCAGGGACAATGACGCCTCCAGATCCACCTCCTTGCTGCAACGGTGCGGCCGTGACGGTCCGCGGTGGCACCGGTGGAGGTTGATTGTAGTAGCGAATAGGCGGTCCATAGTATCTCATGCCCACGGGAAGGACAGGCATTTGCTGGGTGGGACTCGGCGTTTCAGGAACCTTGACCTGTGATGAAGTCGGTTGCTGTTGCTGCTGCTGTGGGTACGGGATCTTATTTGGGTGAGCTTCTACCGATAGGGCACCGTAATGAAGGAACAGAGGGCGTCCAATGACGTTGGGAACGCGGCGCACAGTGCCGTAGAGGGCTTGTTGATTTTGCGGCTGCGCATGCCCACCGAGTGCCTGCTGTGGAACGCCCTGGCCCGACGTCGCCACCAAGTGATGATGACCTCCAATCATGGTGGGTAACGTGCTATTCGAGTGATTATTCTGGTGCGGATGTTGGAAGGGTACTCACACTCCAGGAGTGCGGTCGATTATAATTCGTTATAAAATTTGGAGCACCACCGGAAGTTGCCGTTTCGAAGGATTGTCGAATCATTTCGAAGTGAGCACGTGACTCGTCAGTTTGTCGTCCCGGAGCATTTTGGAATTCGTACGAAAGTGAGGTCCGAGCAGCGTTAGGGTCGTTGAGAAGTTGGTGAGATTCTATTGGTGGATTTCCACTGGAATTTCCTTGGATCATTGCAATGGCATTGGCTCCTACCGGCGGAGGCGGGGCTGGAAGACGTGTATTTTCATACTCTGATTCTCTACTACTATTTCCACTAGAATGATTTTGATTACTGCTACTGCCAAGGGCAGGACTCTCGACAGACTTTCGATTCGTGAATTGGGCAAAGATTTGATTGGTTGATGAGAATTTGGGTTTGATGCCCTTGACGGAGGGGCGGCGGCTAAAGCCATAGTCGTCTCCGCCTTCCTCGCCGTAACGTTTTCGTATCCTCTCGATCCGTGCCCCGTCCTTACTTATAAAAGATTCCAATTCTAATTCAGTCCCTTTGAGCCCCTCCTCAATGTCCTCGAGTGTATATGAAATCTGCTTAATTTTGGCCTCGTGAACAGCTCCCGAGGTCATACGAATTGACGAGGACTGGACAAAATGCTCTTCGGAAGTTGAGGTTCCAGCGTCTGATTTTCGGGTCTGGCCACCCGAGGAAGCGGAGCTGGAAGCTGGGATCGGTAGACCATTTTTATCACGCGGTGAAGGCCAAGTAGCAAATCCTGATTGGTTCGAGTCGGAATCTTCGTCTTCCAGGGACGTGAGCCAGCGTAGCTTTTCGACGAGCGTTGAGCACTCAGGTTTCTTGTTTTTACGTGAGCGAAGGGTGGAGTCGACCGCGAGTCGGATTTGTTCGGAAGTGCGAAGAGGGGCGGTTCCAATAGAAACCTTGGTGGGGCCTTGCTGAGCGGGGTCGCAGTCATACGTATTGGTGGACGTCGAGTAGGAGTTTGTGGTTTGAATGGAACTAAAAAATTTAAAACAAATATACTTTTTCAACAGCTTCTACTGTGCTCTTTCTAGCATTTAGCGAACAAGCCCTTACCTTGACTCGGTGCATTTGACGACGTCGGGTTCTTCGGGCGGTGAAATCACTTTCTTCCCGTCGGAACTGTTGGAACGCCATAGCCTTCCACCCTTGAGAATCCCACCAAGTCTGCAAGTGCAAATATTCACACGATAAATCCTAGGGGATCATCTTACAAATTCCATCGGGAAGATCACATTTCGGGTCGCATTTGGAAAAACCCCATTTCCATTTCCCAGGAGAGGTCAAAACCTAGCGCTGGGAGAGTGAAAGTGGATGGGAACTTGAAATTTTAAACGCCGGGGACCCTTCAGGGGCCCCTATCGGTTGGAAATTCACCTTTTCCCTAATGGTAATGACGACAGGTTAGCCATCCATTTATCATCTTTGGCCAAAACCAAGTCCCATCAATCACAAAAAGAATTCGATTCCGATCGTATGTCCAAAAACCTTTCTCCTAAATCTTGCATAAGGGTAGGCGACTACAAGGCTTTTTACTTTCTCTTTTTTTTTTGCCGGAGAAAGTATTTGCGAAGTGGACCCGAGAAATATACTAGGAATATTCGAAAGCCTAAGACAAATTGCACGGTAGCAAAGGACCGTGCAAGGGTACTGTTTCGACCTAAAATCTTACCGAAGTCCCTTTTTCTTATTCGTTTCCTCTTCGGGCTCCTCTTCTTGCCCATTGGTCAGTCCATTGGGATCTCGTAAAAATACTTTCCGTCGAGCAGTCGGTGGAGATGGCGGGCTGACACGGGTCACGTCTTGCAAAATAGAAAATCAATAAAATCAATTGACCACATTCTGGCTATTTTTGCAAAGTTTCCCTTGTTTTTTTTCTTTCCAAGCATTCGAACAGCGCGTTTACGCTTCCTTGAAAGTGTTTACCCATCATAGCTCATTGAAATCAATTCCTATGAGTAAATTTTATTGATGTACTGACCTGGGTCACTGTGGAACTCCTGTGGAAAGAAACGGTCCTTGTACCCCTCCGGCGGAGACAGTGTTGGCGGTTCATCGTACTCAACCGGAAGTGGGAGGGGCTCATACTGGTATAGCTCCTCCTTCTCTCGCCGCTCAAATTCCTCTTGTCGATAGCGAGCATAATCGTCTTCATGGACCCAGCACGAGCACTCGGCGTCATAGAACAAGTTCAGACTTTCATTGAACGTTACGCAGCGACCCTTCCGTCCCTTCGAGTTCCCTGGCTTCCTTAGAACGCTTCGTAGGCGCGAGTCCGTTCCATTGTTATTAATCACAAGGAGTCTTTGGTGCTGCGTTGAGTGCATTCCTGATTCCACAAGAAAAAAAAAACGATTTTTCAACTCCACATTTAAATTCAATTTTGCTCAAAAGGTCCAACCCCTTGTCCCCAGTCTTCCAGGATTTTGAGATTTTTGAGACTAACCGGAAATTAATCCCAAATTACGCCTACCCTCCTGATTTATATTCCCTTATTCCGAAGGGACTGGATTTTGATTAGTTCTCCCAGACCTCATCTGGCAGAGCAATCTTTCTAATGAATCCACTGGGCCTCCAGGAGTCTCCAGGAGTAACGGACAGGCGGCTGGAGGAAGCACTCCAGCCACCTCACCCGCTCCCGGGTGCTTTTAAAGAAGATGAATAATGAATGAAGTTGCGAGGAGAGATGATCACCTGAATTCGGGATTGAATTGGACAGGCAAGGTCTTCCAAGGTTGAAGGCAGGAGGATCTCTCGAGTCCTTTTCGCTGGACGAGGAATTGAAGGCTCCTGCTCGAACTTTGGAAACTGGAGAAAGGGAGCCAATCAATACATGTCAAGGCGATTCTTTGGGCTGTGCACTCGGGGAGGCGTGTTAAGGCTAGCGCGCTCATGGGAAGCTTAGAATCTGTGTCGAAAATAACGTAAGATTTAGTAGAGGAGGCAGCCGTGGCGGTGGAAACCTCCACGCTGAGCACCACTCTTCAAATAAAGGATTAACTAATCTGCAGCAGACAATGTCCACTGTCCCTATGCCCTCTCTGCATCTACAATCTAGAGCTTTAGATGCTAAGGAGGCTTTTAAGCCCTTGCCCACGCTCCAGATAAGACGCTGCTGAAGCCAGGTAACATTGAAAAGACGCTTGAGAAAACGGTCGGAGAAAGCTCACTTTCACTTTCAGTCTTTAATCCGAAAAGGATTTTCTTCATTTAAGGGCTTGTGGGAGCCCTTTGTAAGGGAAGGGCAAGTGAAAGCAAGTCAACTTTTATTGATTTCATTCCCTTAACATTTGTTAAGAACTGAAGAACTAAGGCGACATTACTTTCTCTTTCTTACCAAGCCAAAGTGCAGTGAGCCGGAGGAGGGAGGTAGAAAAGTTGATTCAAACTTTCTTTTTCTAAAACTCTTGAGAAAATTTGAAAAAAGAAAAAGAGGCTAGTTGTAAAAGGTATGTTGTAATAAAGCGTCATCGGTCGCGCGCCTTCAACTCCAGTAGCATCAAAAGTTGAAGAGATACTTGGAAAGTACTTGGAAATTGAGCTTCTGTGAAAATAAAAGTGTGCAAAGTGGCGGATGGAAGGTTGGGAAAGTGAAAGTCAATTGGAAACATGAAAGCATAACCGTGCAACTCATGAAAGCGACAAAGTAATAAAAAGGATTTGTTTTGACTTCTGTCACTCTACTGTCTCTCAAACTGACTACAATTTTCAAAACCTGTCAAAAACTGGCACGGCATTTGAATACATTCATAAACTGAAAGCTTATAATTACAAGTTCAAGTTTTAAAAATTACAATGAGTTTTTTTAATATAAAATGAAGTGCAGACTCTTGAGCAAAAAGAAAAATTGAATTTCATCAAATTTTTACCAAACTGAAGCAGGTACATAAATAGATTTTTTTAAAAGATTTTTTTTTAAACTTTTTTTTTGTCTTTTAAACGGACTGTGTATGATAGATGGCTTCACCACTTCTAAGGCTGTAATCCAACTAATTTGCAGAAGGGGAAAGGCAGGGCGTATTGGAGGAATGGAGAAATTATAGGGAACCGAAAGGCCATAACGGAAGTGGGAGTGAAAGTGAGTGGTTAATTAGTTTTGTCAGTTGATGTCCTAATTTCCTGATTATCCCTTCCACTACTAAACTTCCGCAAAGCTTCCGAGGCGAAAAGCCCCACGTCCTAATTAGCCAAAATCAACAAGGATGCTGGAAGTGGATAATTCCATTTAGACTTCAAATAACCAATTCCTACGCATTCCATTCCATTTGTTTTCTCTCTGATTTCCAAAGCACTCCTCACAAAGTTGACAAGGCAGACAGAGGGAGGTGGTGAATATTTTAAAACTTTCCAATCTTTTCGGAGTCCAAAACTTTTAGGGATTTTGAGCACGATCGCAAAATTAACTTTTCGCACTTAAGCTAGATCTTTCCCCAGATCTGCAAACAGTCAGCACCGCCTGCAACACAACTGTTTTAAAAATGAAGTATTGGACGTGAAATATGTCAGCAAGTTTTAGGATAAATTCTTTGCTTTCACTTGCATAAAATTGCAACGGATTGTAAAAAAAATATCTGAAACCTACAATGTCAGCATTTTCCAAATTCCTTGAACTTCCTTTAAATCAACTGTAAAAGCGTTTTAAATCATTGTAAATCAATTGCATAGCCCCTTGACGTATTGTAATTCCACTGTAAAGCACTAGGCTTAAGAAACCGAAAATGATTCTTTCCTACTCATTGCAGTTTAAAATTAAGTACAGACACATAAATATTTTTTATTTAGTACTGTTTGTTTTAAAATGGCTCACCTCTTTCCTTTCCAGAGCAATTTTCCTTCACTTCTCCAGTAATGAGTTCCAGGGATTCTGGACAGAGTTGTTGAGGGGGTAAATTGTGGGGAGAAGAGTATGCTTTCTCTGCACTTTGAGCCCTTCCCTCTGCCTCACTAGCACTGTTGTCTGGAGACTGAAGGTCAAGGTGGGTCAGGAGTCCGTTTAGCAGGATGATGGGCTGAGGGCAGAGCGTGGGCCCCTGGAGTGCCTGGAAGGAAGGATGTGAGTCATGATGGTCTTCTGCAGAGGTACTGGCCAAAGTCACTTTCTCCTCTGCGGGTGTCCCACTTTCTCCAGCCTCCCGATCTCCGGTCGATATCCCCGTTCGAGCATGCGCAGGACCCCCCTCACACTCGGCTTCCAGCATTCCACGCTCCCCGACTCCAGCACCGCCTCCGCTTTCACTCACTTTCACTTCGTCCAAATCAATCCTGTCTCCAACTGCCCCAACACAGCCACTTTCTCCAGCATTATTACTCTCCTCATCCTCGGCAGCAGCCTCCTCTTCTGGCTCCTCCAAAATTGTTGTCATTTCCCATTCAAAAATTCCCTCTTCCCCACTTCCATCTTCATTGTCACATTCATCTTCTTCAAAGTAGCCGTCTTCCTCCTCTTCAACTTCATTTCTAATTGTATCGGAATCTGAATCAACGCTCTCCCCCTCCTCCTCAGAATCTGTCTCGAGCAGATCTGAAGTGAAATGATTCTTTATCAGATTTTTTTTAATGAGAAGTCACAACATAAGTAGAGGGTGTAACAATGAAGTTATTTTAGTCAAAAAATAGTGTGAAGGAAAAAGGTATTAACCCCCAATTTTACCATCAAAAAATGTCTCTCATATTAAGTATTATTAGCTACTCTATCGGAATGTTTTGTCCGTCCGTCTAGTGGCGCGATATTTCTCGAACGGGTTAAATTATTTCAAATCTGTTTTCAGCTATAGATAACAGGGGCTAAGGAAAGGGTTCGAAGATGGGCCATAGGGGTCATACCCTTCACCATCATTTTGACGACCCCCTAAATGACCCCCAAATCCGAAAATTCGGATTTGTCGGATTTTTACTAGTTTTGCATAAAACGAAAAGTTATGATGATTTCAAGGACCAAAGTGACCCCAGACCCTTCATTCGGTACATACACGGTATAAAACGGTCATAAATTATCCCCAATCCGAAAAGTCGGATTTTTGGTTTTTTGCTAGTTTAGCATAATACATAAAATTATGATATTTTCAAGGACCTAAGCGACTCCTAACCCTTTCCCCTTATTGAAGTGACCCCTAAATGAACCTGAAAACCGAGAAATCAGTTTTAGGGGTTTTTGCTAGTTTTGCATAAATCGGAAAGTTATGATTCTTTTAGCGACATGTGACCCCCGACCCTTCGGCCATTTTAGAATGGCCTAGAGTCGACTCTGCCCCAAAAATTTCGTGGTTTTGCTATTTTTGCATAATGTACTTTGGTACATATTAGTACAATACTCTACTTAAATTACGTGCGTTTGCAACGGTTTATTAGTAGCGGAAGCGAAGCTGAAAGCTACTTATGTTTTCGTCATTTTTGTCCGTCCGTCTGATAACCACGGATATCTCAGTAGCTACTCAAGATATCTCACAGCGGTTTTCGGATAAATTTTCCTTGATATCCGGCCCAGTTCAAGTTTTTTTTTTACCGGAAGTGACCTTCTTGTGGGTCAAAAGGCAAGGATATTGATCTATGACAACATAAAAAATGATTCTTCATCTTATAAAGAGGAACAACATCTATGGGACACTTTTTCCTGTGGCTCCCCAAGGACCGCAAAATGACTTTTCAAGGTCAAACTCTAGTTTTGGGCTAAACAAAAAGTTTTGATGTTCCCGATGACTTCAGAGCCCCAATTTACCAAAAAATGACCCATTGACCTTCGAAACCCCCGACTTCTATTTTCGAAGAATTTTAGTTTTTTTCAAATTCTAATTTTCTTACTTCCGCTACTGGTTGACCGCTTTACCACGGTTTATTCCAGAAAATTTCAGTTTTAGGTTAGGTTCAAAACAAAAATCTACGTTATAAATTTTCAATTTGTCTCTACAATTTTAGAGGCAATGTTGTTGTTTTGAATTAATTTGGACCAAAACATACAAACAGTGTAGGAAACTTTCATTAGCTTCGTACTACCTGCTCTAATTTTCATGAGTGGGGTCGATTAATTGAATGTTTACTACGTGAGTTATTTCAGGGAAAGGCTTTCACATTAGCACATCACAGAGAAATGAATAATTTAGGTGTGCTTGAGGGTTTGCTAAGTGACTTCAAAGAAATTTGTAGGTTTGAAAGGTAGGGCTTTTATGAAGCTTAATAGAGGGCTAATACAATTAGGCAGAGAGAAAGGTCCATTGTTTGTTTGTTTTTCCAGGTACGTCCTAATACACCTGTACACAAATTCAATCTTCGTGTTTTTGTGACATTCCAAAAAAAAAAAAGAGAAAGTAAGGGCCGTTAGCCGGTGAAAGTTGTGTGGGTCTCTTGGGCCCTTCGGAACGGACGTCATCGAGGCAGACACCCACGCTTTTCCTTTCACTTGTTGCTAGCCAACCAACTGGAGGCCACGGTGTAATGAACGTGCTTTCCAGACTAGAANCCACGCTTTTCCTTTCACTTGTTGCTAGCCAACCAACTGGAGGCCACGGTGTAATGAACGTGCTTTCCAGACTAGAATTTTTTTTGTAAAGGCAATTCGGGAAATTAGAACTAAAAGGCACGTTAAGGGCCCCTACTTTTCCTGCCATGGAAAAAGTCATATCGAGGCCTTATCAACATTTTCCAGAAACGATGCTCCACAAAAGAGAAAGCTGCAAGGCACCAATTTTCACTTTTCACCTCACCTCCCCCTTTCTCTCCTCAAATTTCAATTTAATAATCAAATTCTAATTATCTCCCAAACTTACCCCTATTGTTTATTTAATCATCACCTCACATACTTCCCAAAATTTCAATTACCCCAATTTCAACCTGATCCCAGAACCCTCTTTAAAATAATGACGGCCCGCTTCGGTTGAACGCAAAAATTTTTTTGGTTCGTGTCAAACTCAATTTACTTCCTAAAACTGTCTGAGCTGGGTCTCAAAAAACAGCAATTTGATGGAATTTTGTCAGGATCATGCCTCAAGAATTATGATCTTACGAAATTCGTTGTTTCAAGAAAAAAAAATTTCTTGCACAAAAGCTTTGGAAAAAACTTTGACGGAGACGTGGTTAATGCTTTTTGAAGTCTTTTTGACTCTTGAATGGACCGGCAGCTTGCGATAATGATTCGTTTTTGAGAGTTGTGTATATAGGAAAATTTAGGTCTTTCGTAAAATGATTTACGATGTGGGATTACGATTAGCGGCCGTTGGTGAATACGGAATTGAAGCGGGCGTAATTAGGGCCTAGGCTGCTCATTTTATGGCACTTATTTTGGACGAGTTAGTGAAGGGCCCTGCCTGGCTATATGGAATGAAATGGACTCAAGGGACTCATTTCGACCTAACGATCTTGGTGACTTGTGAAAATGAAAATTATGAGATTTTCGAGAACATTTGCAGGGCACTGGAAGCTGGAGGGATTTTAATCTTGCTCTCTGGAAAGATCATGGCGAGGACTAAATCGAGAACGGAGTCAGAGAAGGGTACTTAATTCACAGAAGCACTTTTCCAACCTCTGCGTAGTATGCCCAAGCAAACGCTTTGAACCAATTATTACTCAGTTCAAAAGTTTCATTATTTGAAGGGTACTTTTTTTTTTCGTTTGGGTTTTAGGGCCCACTTGCTCCGCTCCTGAGTCAAAAATGGGTTTATGAGGGCAAAGGAAGCGAATCCTGCGCCGCTGTTTACTCAGCCGTTTTTCTCCCTAGCATCCCACCTGTTTCGGCGTCTTCTTCCCCTGATTTCATCCAAAGGATTTCCGGTGGCTTCACTTCCGCTTCGTCTCCCATTTTCCCTTCTTGTCTCTTCTTCAATATACCAGACGCTTCCTCTTGTAATAATCGAAGCTTGGTTTCCAAACCAAAATCTGCAAATCAGAGATAATTTAAGTTTTGTTAAGAGATTAATCGCTTGACATAATCAAAGAAAACGCCTCATGGCTTCAAATTCAAAGCACGAGCCGTATGAAATTATGCTTTCTGTAAAAATTGTTTTGACAAAAATTTTAATTAATATTTCTTAAATTCATCTTGTATCGTTAAATACCTTCACTTACTTCAGATTAAAACAAATTAAACAGTAAGGTAAATCTTACTAGAAAGTCCTTCTGGTCCCATGAAAAGCAATCGTAGTCACATTGGTTTTAAATTTAATATTAAAATTTAAATAAGTTAGTTGACTTATTTGTTTATTTTTAGTAATGCTATTTGATTAGTATGTTCAGGTAAACTTCAGAAATCCACTCGACAAATATTATGCAGATTCCAGGTATCAGTAGAATTGCAGAAGCAATAGGCAACTGTAAAAGAATTTTAAAGCGATTTTAAAAAGTGAACGAGTGCCAAACTACCAAATGTCATGAGTCATTAAATCAGTTACATTTTCGCGCATGCGCTGCCTTCCCATCCTCTACCATTTAATTAATGCCAATTTAGTCTTATTTTACGATCTTGACATAAAGTATTGGATAATGGTGGTGCAAACCTTGTTAGTTAGTTAGACTAAGATTTTGGAAACTGACCGAAAATTGTGCTAAGAATGACGCCCGACATTTTGGTTGCCTCTCCAGAGAGCTCTGTTCCTATTGGTCACTATTTCCTCCAATTAGAAGGTCGGATGGTCGGGATGTCAGGCTAGTGCTGAAGCATCACCACAATGTCAATCACCAAGTTCATTAAGTAGGGAATGCTTTTGCAAAGGAAGTGACTAAGGAACTCAATCGTCACCTCCTGATTGGTCGATTGAGGATTGTGCGTGAGTATGGAAGTTGATGCTAATGAGGGTAAGGTGGTCACTGGGTCACTGATTGAAGCTCGATTGACAGGGAAGTGGCTGGTAGGAAGCCACAAGTGAACAATAAGGAGAAACTACATGGGACTACTGCGGCGTCGCAGCAGGAGCACAGGAGAAACGCGTCCTTCCTTTTGGGCCGAATCGAAGACACTAATTGACTCTCTACAACAATCTCCTCGTTTTCCAACGTTGTCTCGTCCTTACCTCCATTGTTGAGGGCTGCGTTGACATGCAAGGGGTCCTGGGATACTTGGAAGAGAAATTTCTATAAATTACTCTTTCTTTCAAAAGGTAACACTTACGGGTTCCACTTGACGCCATGAAGGGACCAGATGAGTGAGAATCAGAACGAGGACACTTTCGGAGTACTTTCTCCAGTAAATAAGTGACCCTTATCCCAAGGGCCCAGGTAATATTCCGTCCTTAAAAGTGTCCCACTGGCGTCCAAGGTTTTTACTCAAGACAACGACCAAGCACTTCTGGCACCTACTATAAAATCATCGACAATTTTTTTGACCCTTTGACCCTGGACGCTGCTATGTAGTACTGTTATTCTTACCTGTTACTGTTACTACGATATTTTCATTTTCCTCATTTGAAAAGCTATAGCTCACTGTTTTTTTTATTACTTTTTTTTGCGGATATTAAGTAATAATAATTAGTAATAATAATAATAACTCGCAAGTATGAAAATTTTATAAAAAAGATAATTTAAATTTTATATTAGTTCTTAGTATTAGTTTTATATTTAGTATACTTAGTTCTTACTTTTTTGCGGATATTAAGTAATAATAATTAGTAATAATAATAATAACAATAACTCGCAAGTAGGAAAATTTTATAAAAAAGATAATTTAAATTTTATATAAGTTCTTATATCAATTTATGTAGGCTTGGGTATACTTCACGAGAATAGTATTACTGAATGAGTCTTTTCTTTTTAGATTTTTTTTCTTCAAACTTTTAACTTCCACTTTCTAAATTCAATAAGTTAGGCGTTTTTTTTTTAAATCGATCTGTCTAAAACAAGAGATCAAAGAATTTATCTGACTCATTTTAAAAGCGGCTTCGAACGTTTTTGATAACAAGCCGACGAGCCCTTGCAAACAAGGTTCACATTATTGCACGCCAATTTTCTGCAAATTGCGAATTCGCCAATGTTTTTTTTTCTTCACATAATTGCAAAGTGCGTGTTAGCAAGCACTTGCCTTTCACTTCCCTGGGAACTCTCACCGTGCCTATAGCCCCTAAGACACAAAACAGAAATCAGGTGTGTCAATTAAAAATGCAAAATAGATGCAGGAGTCGATGGCCGAGATGTGGTTAGGGGGCGAATCCGCTAATGACGCATTCGAAACTAACATTCTAAAAGCTTCATTAAGCAAAATTAGCAAAATGGTAAACAAAGCGTTGTTTTAGGAGTCAGGACCGGGGCTCAGAATTTACTCGAAAACGTTACTGAAATCCGCATTTTCCGATGCTGTTTTACAATTCATTTACATTTTGAGCCTTGGGGCCCTTAAGTCAATTAGCATAATCACACATTTTGGCCCATTACCGTAAAGCAAGTCAACAGAATAAGAGCCAACAACGACTTGGCAAAGTGACAGACACGTGCCAATTGTTTCAAAACAATTCACAAAGGGCCTTCTTTTTCTCATTGTTTCCAAAATACGGGATTTTTTCCACATATTTTTGACACATCCCTACCTAGATGACTTATTAAGCAGTAAAAAATGCCTGCATACAATTTATATGGAAATGCTGGCTGAATTGCCAGTTTTTGATTGAAAGGATGCTTGAAGTCTCAACAGAAAGAAGCAATTGAAGGGGAATTGAAGTTTGAGACAATGAAGGGGCCTTCAGTCTCGAACACCGGATGCAATGTCACTCCGTGGGAATTTCTCACCGATTTCAAGTACGCCTGGATTCCTCAAATACAAGGGAGCGGAACGGAGGTGTAATTTCTGAAGAAATTAAGACAAGTAATTGAGTTAAATTTTATAATTGTACTAAACCAAGGATCAATTACTTCGTTTCAAGTGAACCAAAGTTGGAAGTAAAGGGCACAACCTGAGATTTAAAACAAAAAAAAATCCATCAGCTAAATCCTTGTACATGTTCCCAACCCAAATCCCGTTTTCAAAATTTCGTCGGAGAATATTCAAATAAATTTCAATTTAATATTTAAGTAATTTGAATTTCAAATTTCAAAATATTTTTAGTACCGGTACATTTCTTTTCCAAAATACAATAGAAGGAAAGGGCTGAGCGTCTCTTGAACTCTTCGCTCGGTTGGTCATCCGTAACTTTTTAAAAATTTAGGACATTTTTATATTTGTTTGCAGATACTTTGGGTCGTAAAAAGTAGAGCTTTGTTTTGCTTTTTATTTCTATTATTTAATGCTAGAAGAAAACTCAAAATGATTCTTTATAATTATTATTACTGTGTTTATTTTTGAAGAAATACATCACCCGATCGTGATCTCGAAAATAATTGGTAATAGAAAATAATTTGTTTTAAACGATAGCTAATGATTTTTTTTTGTAGGAAAACCGGCTTCTCAAAAGCTTAACTCCGTGTATAAAATCGCATACATAGAAAAATAACAATACACTAAACAAACTAAGGTAAATCTAATCTAGTAGGAGCTTCTTCCAGCGAATTGTGGCGTTAAATGTTTAATTATTCTAAGTACCTAAAAGAAACCAGTCTTCTTGAGTTTTACATATTTTTGGCAGACCTCCTCCACTCCTACATCCCTTAATTACTTAATTTTCAAACGCCCACTGAATAATTCGACTATCACAATAAGAAACTTGCTTTCACTTTTGCATAGTAACATTTGAATTGCAAAATTCTGGAAAGACAGTAGCTGCGTGGAAGGTACGTGAGAGACACAGAAAGAAACGTTGAAATTGAACGAAACATCAAAGGCTCCTAGGGATTTCTTCAACGAATCCTTATCCAAAATTCTCAAAATGATGAATAAAGTAAGGCAATTTTCGACCCTTGTTAACCTCTTCGCAACTGGACATAATTCCCTTGGTGAGGGGACGTGGACCGCAGGAGAAAACGCCTATTTTGCTCACATGACTATGCTTCTTCTGGACAAACTTAAGAAACGAAGTCATGTCTGGCCTACCAAAGTGATTAACAGCTTTTAGGCCGGTGAACATGCTCTTCTTCGATAGACGCTGAAAGTGATTCTCACAAATGTACTGAAATAAAAAAAAGAAGTTATTTGAATTGAACTTTGATTGACTCCGAGATTGTTTGAAAAATTTTGCCGTCGTGGTCCTTACAAGCATTGTTGTTCTTAAATCAAACTTGTGAAAGAACTGTGTAATGAAGATATGAATTTCCAATACATTTGTTTTCGCATCTTTTTTTTCGACGTCACGTAAAACGTCTATAAACCACTCAAAGTGTCGATGGGATGGACATATCCATAGAAAATATACCTTTGAAATACAAAAAAAAACAATATTTAAGCAAATTTGAATTTTCAAAACATTCAAAATTTCTCACTTTCTTGCAAGCAACTCCAGAGTAGCGGTTTGTAGAAGTGCCAAAAACTAAATCATTTAGTATAGACGCATATGGCGTAACCCCAATACCACCGCCCACCATTACAGCCACTTCGAATTTATACCAATCTTGATTTCCACCCCCGAACGGACCTTCAAGTCGTATCTGAAACCAAAATACTTAAAGTTCTGACAACTTTTTCAAAGAAATAGGTATGCTTTTTGTAAAAATAAATAAATATTTGATTCGAAAATCACACTAATTTTACCTTTGGACTCTCCTCCTCTGGATTGTAATTACAGGGATCAAAGTAGTTACGTAGCTTCCATGTCCATGGACCCTGTGCTTTGATATGACAACTCAAGAAATTTTCATGCGGAGCACTCGTCAGTGTAAAGGAATGGAATTCATGAGGTCTGAATGAGGTACATGCGAGGCGGACCCACTGTCCACTCAGATACTTAAAATTCGGTGGACGATAGTACTTAATTTTAATAACGTCTGAAGGCAAGAGTTCCGTCTCAATAATGTCCAGTTCCATGTACTTGGTCCGCAGGGAAACAACCTTGTCCAATGTGTAAATGATCCCTGGCCCAATAAAGAACATCCAGAATCTTGGTGTTCCTGTGAGGCGTGCAAGGCCATGAATAAGGCAGAGGATGTATAGTACAATGTAGAGTTTGTGCGCTGAAAAGAAGAACTTGTAGGCTTCCTTTCGGATGGTGGGGTGTGCGAAGATGAAAATGATGCACATGACCGTAAAGAGGAGAATGCCAGTGATTCCTGTGACAGTCTGGAAGAGCCAGTAGAAAATTGTAGGGCGCTGATCAGACTGGAAGAGCATTTCCTTCGTGAGGCAGCGTAAGTGGTCAACAGGCTGCGTTGAGACGTGGTAAAAGTTGACAATGTGTCCAACGGTGTGTAGAATGGAAAAGAAGAGGGCGGTGCAGGCAACAATCTTGTGGAATTGAATGTGTGAATCTAAGGGAATGTACTGCTGAATTGGAAAGTCCTTTAGTTTCGTCAGTAAGTTCCTGGACATGGTAAGAAGTAGTAGAGAGTAACAAAAGGAAAGCGACGCGGCTGATCCGCGGGTTATTGCAATGCCAACGCCCATGATATGTCGCAAGTCTGTATGTTCCGCCATGAAGGAATAATCTGCACATAAATTCAAATATTAAGCGTACATCCATTTTATCATTTTTACACTTATCAAAGCTAGCACAATGATCGCAATTTTTAAATTGGTCGCTTTAAGCCTTGATGTTTTGCATCCATTCATTCTTTGATTTTAAATGGTTTGTGCCAGAGTTACAAAGCGAAACGTGTGCTCTGTAAGTTCCTTCCAAAATTCTACAGCGCGCGATTTTGCGTAAGTGTACAAATTAGAATTGAACTAGACCAATGAAGTTGGCGTGCATTTGTAATTTACTCTGTAAATGTAAGAGGTTTACTTTATACTTTTGCGAGTTTGAAATTATTAAATAACAGACATCATAATCATTTTAATACGTCGATTTATTAATTTGAATCTTGACCTTCGGGAAATTCGAATGAACCTTGTACCGCTTCATTAACACCAAACGCCTTGTCCTTTGGTGTTAAACGTTTTCTAACTGGAGCAACTTAAACATTCAAGTTGAACTAGTTAATTTCTTGTTTCGAAATTCCACTTGATCTCATTAATTTATTATGTTTTCGAACCGTTAATTTACATAAAGGTTCATCTCATATTTATTTAGCATGAGCAATCAAATCATACCACGAGCTGAACTTCAAGGGAAGGCACATTAAACGACTTCGCTTGATGCTCTCAAGTCCAATACAAATTAACAATCTGAAGCTGACAGCTTGTCAATTTTATAAGAAAAGGGTTAATTTGCGTTGAAATATTCAGAGTACTGCGTAGGCACCGCTGAGGTCAAAGGGGAGCAAGGTTTGTCTGGCGTACGTGTATGAAATAAAGAATCAACAAGCTACTCATCCCAAATCTCATCAATAATTCAAATAAATTAGTCAATGGTGCACTTGAAATAAAACAATGAGGTATAAAAAAGTTCTCGTAGAACTTGTAGTACAACATCAATCACTTACGTATGAATCTCTCCACGAAGAGAGCAATGGTAAGGACGTAGAAGACGAACAAATAGAAAATATGTTGACGATTCTCTTCCAAAAACGTTGTAAACGAGTCCCACTGCTTCCGTACTTTCGATCGATATTTTTCACTCACGGTGTCAATATGGAAACTTGTCATTCTGTTGAAAAAATCAGACCACATGAGTTTCTTCCAATTCAATCAATGAAAAAGTTAGCATGAGAAATTAAGGACATTTATGTTTTTAGCCAGAAGCAAATGCCAAAAAATGCCTCAAAAGATCAAAAGTTGGTCAACTTTAACAACTATTTGGTCAAATGTTGCTGAATAGTGATTATTAAATTTTGAATATTTTGTTTCGTCGGTATTCTTTGACATTCAATATTATATTAATAATTCGAATGGCCTCATACCTGGCGACATTTGTAGAAGTATCTAGAAAATTTTGCTTGGCTCCCTTGCAATCCAATCCAATGGCCACAAAGTCCCCTTTGTACTCACGCATCATGAGCTTGAAATCGTCGTAAGTCAAGAAATCCTTATGTTCGAATCCCGACGTTTTGAACATTCCATCAATAAGTTCAGTTACTTCTCCATCGGACAAGCTATTCGTTTTGGCAATGTCCACAAGCGACCTCAACATTTCAGACAATTCAATTTTGTCAATAACACCATTCCTATCATTGTCACACATGTCAAAGATGATGCGAAGCTTGTCTTCGGTCTTCCCCTTCGAAAACAAAACAACTGTGTCCAGGAACTCTTGAAACGAAATCCTTCCATCGCCATCTTTGTCCACAATGTTGAACATTCGCTTTACAAATACGGCATCCCCCTTCATTCCGAGGGCTCCCGCAAATTCTGACTGACTCAGACTCGTGCGCATGACCATTATGACATCCGGCGACACGTCCTCCAACTTGCGCTTCTCTCCAGGCTTCAGTCCAAAAGTTAGGGCATAAGCCTCACGGAAGAAGTGTTCCAGTCTTTTCTGTCTTCGCTCCTTAGTCTCAGCGTTATTGAGCATGACGTCCTTAAGCGTGGTCACAATCTCCAGCGTCTTGGAAATACTTCGCAGGAACGTTTCCAATTTGTTAATAAACTTAGCTCGAAATTGAACACTGTCAAATTCTAGCACTAAATCGTGATCACGCGGTACACGGACCAAAAGCATTGGCTTTTTACTAGAGTCTTGGGTGATTTCAATTATCATTCCTTCAACATTTCGCATTTGAACAGTTCGCAGTTTTTCACCCTTACGATTTGTTGTGTGAATAGCTTCTTCCGGACCAAACTTGACTTTGACCAAGCGTCGATGATTTTGATGTAACCATTCTTTCACCATGATCTTGTCAACTGACTTCCCATTATTATTTTCTTCTTGCTTGATTTTGAAACGGAGTCGACGATTATTTTGGGTTCGAACCACAAACCAACCCGCCCCCGCGCAAACAATTGGAATTAGGCAGAGTAGGAGGCAGGCATTGATGTATGTCACTTCATTTCCCTGTTAGAAAAAAAAATCGTAGAGGGCGAAGATGAAGGAGTGTTATAACGTTATTAAAAGTGATTAAAAATTCTATTAGAATGAATTAAAAAATTGGACGGAAGAGCTATTCTTCAGGATGACATTTGGCGTGTAAGAATTTTGTCAAATTTTCCTACCGCGAATTAATTTTTTTTTTGGTTAAAACATAAAACATTTCTTAATATACTAATTTATTATTTTTTGTACTGCTTATAATTGTTCGTCGTAACTTTGTAACGAAAAGTTTTCGAATCTAGAGCTCGTTCTGCTAAGTATTAGATAGCTTTGTTAAGTGCCATTTCTGGTCTAACCAGTGTAATTTCAACTAATTTGTTGGAAAGTGCTCATGTCATTTCTGATGTACTATGAAATTAATCTCAGTTAATAAACTTTTGAACGTTTCAAATTTTATCCAAACCTCAAAGTAGTCAAATCCCGTGAGGTACTTGCAAGGATCCAAAACTTTGGAGTTGAGCTGCATGGGCTGCGGACATGGATCCCCAGCCTTCCAAAAGAAAACATTTCGTTGAATTTCATTGGCCCCAATGTTTGTACAATTCAAAATGACGTCCGCCAATGTCGTTCCCCGGATTTCCTCAATTTCTTCTTTACTAAATAGGCTTTGAATTGAAATAAAAAAGAACAGGACATAGTAAAAAAATATCATCCCAACATTACAAAGCGTACATGACACACTAACTATATACTACGCCAAGACTACATAGATGTCAATTTCAAGGATTTTGCAGCTGCCTTCTCATTCACTTTTCAGTTAACACTCCAAATTGAATCAGGGCGTTGACGCTTCCGGAAAATCAGGGTGTGCACTCTAGTCTACTTTTTTTTGCTTACAAAGCGTCGGACTCCCTCACCTCAATACGTGTGCATAGGCAAGGGCTCATTGTTCGATCGAATGATCAATTCATTAAGGAATCCAATTCAACCGCAACGGCAATCGGTTAACAATAGGAATCAAATAGGAGTAGTTAGGCAAAAAATTATGTGTCATCGAATGATTAGAAACCGTGATATCATTAAATCATCCATTCACCTCACAACTCTCCAATTATTAATTCAAATCCCCCTGTACACTCCTAACGCTACTTCTGTACAATGTATTTGGTACTTTTTGAGGCCTTACATAAGAATTCACCTCCATCTCAATACACTCAACTGAATGAGTAACCGTGTTCAAGTACTCTGTACTTTTATAAGGGTCATCTCGATTAAATAGTTAAGGAGCAGTTGCCTACAAAGTAACGAGTAATTTTTCCAACACCTCATTGTCCACACCCATTTTCTCTGACATGATTTCTCAGTCACCCCTTTAACAATTACTCAATAGTCGTAGCGTGGCGTGCTGCGTACTACGCGCGTAGGTGGGTAAGAGAAGACTCTGTTACAGTCATCCATATATTTAAATGGGAGTCAATAGCTAATTTTTTCTCCATTTATTCATGCATGTTCTTAGTAAGGTTATTAATGCTAAGGTCCTTAAGGTGATATGTTAGAGTGGATGAGGGAGGATACAGGTTGCAAAAATCCAAATCGAATCGAAGTCCTAAGGGAAGGATGATGGATCAAGTTGATTCAACGATAATTTGCAAGAGTAGTTAATGTCAATTATCATTGATTCACCCAAAGTACCACTCTTCACCATTTAAAAATTAAAACGTGTTCGTATCCCCTCGATAAGTCTTTTTTGCCACTTAAGGGTCGTTCACTTTCTTTCAAATCCTCAATAGTGAAGTCCAATTTGTCACCCTGACGCTCTAAATAATCTATCCGATTTGAACCAAGCACTAAAATGCTCAAAACTCATAAATCTAATAAAGGTCTTCCGCTAATTGTCATTCTAGTACTTCTTGCTGCCTTATTGAGACTATAAAGAAGTTAATAAAGACCCATAGGTAGGTAGGCTAAATTATCGTTACATTACTAGATAATATTAATGGCAGAATGTGCAAACCATATTATTTAAAAAGAAAATATGAATCTCAAAATAAAGACTTACTTAGCCCGTTCATTCTCAAACCAAAAGCGATCCGCGTCTCGGATGCGTTGAAACTGCTCCAGAATTATGCGCCGAAAGAGCTCTCCGGGGTCCTTCTGGGACTCCAGCATTCCTCCAACGTATAAATCAACGTTGTTCAAATCATCTCCGTACATCATACTGAGGTTCGTAAGCAATCCAGGCTGGAAATAATTCAAGGACGTGTATCGAATTGAAGAATACTCAAACAAATATAAAAAATACTTTTCTATTTTAAAAATAAGCTCGCAACCTTAACATCTTTTACTTTGAGATAAATTGTAGTAAAAGATGAAGATGAAAGGTTCATTTTACATTTTCCTTGAAAAGTTGAGGATTGATCTCAGTCCAATTAGTGATTTTGGGCAAGTTGAAGCATTGGCGAACGGTGTTGTAGTCTGGGAGACCATTGTCCCTTCCTCGCATTATGTTAAGTGCTCCCAAATCCCTACGTGAGAAGTCCATGGGCCCAAATAACTTATCACGAACGTCAGAACAGAGAATAACATCTTCCTTCTCTGCAATTTGTGAGCTCATCCCACGAAGTAGGTTTTCCACCGTCGAAGACGCCAATACATCCTAACACAAATGAAACAGTGGCTAATAGTTGGGCGAGGCGAGAAAGCTGTAGGAATTGGATCTTCATAGAATATCCTAAACGATTTCGTTATTTTCTTGCGAACGCAAATAATATCGCCTGTCTTTACGAACTTTGCCAACAGATAATTGCCAAAGAAAAACGTTACTTACCTCTGAATCCCACCATGTAGCGCAGAGGCGGAGGCCCGGGGCACCTCCAGGAGTAAGTTGTATTGGGCAAGCATCTTGAGGTGTCGCAGGTCCCCTCCTATAAATTCCCGGTGGAATCAACGTATGGCCAAATCGAAATGCAGCACTCTGAAAGACATGAGTAACGCCGGGGTGGGTATCGGCTTTATAACCGGAATATTCCGGAAGGCGGTCGCTTAGGAATGCCGGTAGATATTCATAGGCAATTATATTCTAAAAGATAAAAATTATAAAGCAGAATTAATTATGCTGCATTGATTTGTAGTTTATTCATCTCAATACAACCAAGATGTTTCAAAAGGTTTAATTCACAACGAAAAACTAGAGGAAATAATCTAAAAACCCCAATTTTTTTTATTCGTTCTAAAGGGAGAATTTTTTTTTTTTTGCAAAAGCTGACCATTTAGCATCAGTATTTTTATTACAATTTGTAGTACTACTACCGTATTACTACTCTACCGTCAATAAGACTTCAGATTTACCTGTAGGGTAGCTATAACACGTCGCCTAGCTTTTTGAAAGATGTCTTCATCGGACAACAATGGATTTGCTTTTTGGATGTTGGCTGCCATTTTATTATGGTATCTAAAGAATAGGATGCCAAAGGCGAGAAGAGCTGGATTCTGATTAGTCCTTGGGTCTCCCAGCACTATGTCCAAAAATCAACAATACAAAATATCAGCACTTGTTGATGATGATTCGTCCCACTCAACATTTGATTTATAAGCGATTTGCTACTTATTGTTAGTACTTCGCGGCAAGAGTCGTGACAATTAACCCATGAGTCCTAACAATCAAAACCCCTGACTCACTCACATCTCAACTAACATCATCATCATTTTTAGCTCGCCATTATTCTATTATTCATTTTAATTATTTTATTACGAACACATTTAGTCCGATTCCTGTTACCACGAGTCAAGAACTGTCGGTTCCGAATGTTAAAACGAAAAAAAATTAGCATTTCTACATTCTCTAAATTTTAATCAGACAATTTCGTACTAATTATTTACTACAGTTTAGTCCCCAGTCACCACCACTCACTCACCCCACCACTCGATCATCGAGAATTGCATCGTTCTACTCATGCATCAAATAAATATTACATTTTTCGTTGTTGTTTCATTTAAGTGGCCAATGCTCATCGTTTGTTTAGTTGTATTTTTCAAAGAGACTTCGAAATACAGTGGTGTCATTCAAGGTGTGATTCAAAAAAGACTTCATTGATGCCGATGTACCCAAATAGTCGTCGTCACACGCCTACTATTATTTTACGCTTACGCTGCCATTTCGATTTCAGTGGATCGTTGTAGTACGCACTCAGATTATATTTTTTCCTACGCATATCAGCAACAATGAATCCAAACAAAAATCCTTTGTCATTCAAAATAAAATAAAGTAGTTCGGAAGTACTCAATTAATTGTTCTCCTTAAAAGAAATGTGTCCAATCTTCGAGGTGTTAAGAGATTTTAACTGAAAAAAATCTGGCTTCCTGATTGTCTTCCAATTCTTTTCCTGCCTTTCAAAAGGAGACTTAAAACTTAAAAACTTTGTAATATAATCTGACCAAAAAGAATGAAGTCAGCTTTTAAGCAACTTCTTGACAGTCATTCCCTTTGTCAATTATCATCGCGGTCAATTTATTTTTGAGTAGAAAAAGTCAATTGTAAACTGCTGTAAAATTCAAGACGCTTTACTAGAACTAATAGAAGATTTGTATTATTGGGCCTCCGACCTTGGAACTTGAGGTATTTGAGTGCTGTGTACGCTTTTTCTTCAAAGATTTAACAATATTTTAAAACCCAATCCCATAAAAGTGATCTTTCTGAATTACATTGTCTAAATTCTTGTCGTCAAAGAATAGAAAAAAATACTCAAATTCTGCTTGAACAATTCCCAAAGCCTCAAATCATTTGAATCAAAATCATCCATCATTTATTACAGTTCATAAAGCATGCAAATAAAGAAAATAGAGGGATAATTGCAATTTAGCCTCAGCACTTAAAACCCACAAACAATTGAAAAATCGTTCAATTGAGAAGAGGTTATATGTATTTCGGGTCCAAATTGGAAGGTCACTACTTAGGTTCCAAATAGAACCCTGCAACCAAGGACGCATCACTTCGCCAACTTAAAGATCCCTAAGAATCACAGAATTCCCCAAAATCTTCACAAAAATCTTACAAAAGCTTCCTTGTTTATGCAAAAAGGACTTGAGAAATGAAAGAAAATATCCAACTTGTGAAGTTGAACTAGATCTTCGACAATCAAAGATGTTCAATGCTTTTTTAAGTGTAAGCGGTAATAAATTACTCATAAGAGTGACAGGTAATTACTCTTGCTTTTCTTTCCTCGCTTCAACAATAAGTCGACGATTGGTTCCGCGGCGGACGACTCGTTTCAATTCAATGCCCACGCTGCTCTTATTAACCCCATTTAATTCTAAATGCAGTTTTTATACATGGAACTTGATTGCTAAATTGAAATAGAATATGATAAAAAAAAATGCAGGTCAGTGAAAGATTTTCAAAGTGATGCTTAACTCTAATAATAACCGCATCTCACGTACACATCATCCTTGCAGTTGCCGGCCTTTAGGATTGATCAGTATTCACCTTTTGGTTGAGTAATTTGCCAAAATAGTTATTAATTTGCAATTTCCTTTAGGAAATGCACTTTAGAACAATGACATGGAGCACGAAGACATGACTAGCATTGGTTAATACTAATTGCACGGTAGCCAAGTTAGAAATGACTCACGTGAAGAGATACAGACAATTACATATTGTCTTGGAAATCCTTCCTAATTATCCTCTTAGCAATTAGCCGTAACTATCTCTCTACCTCCAGTTTTACGATGACCTATAGAGGAAGCTAAAAATTCATAAAGGGCCAAAAGGCAAAAGGTCCTTCCTGGATACATACACCAATTCGACACAGGGATAGAAAACCAAGGTAAAGTCCCTACACATTCAATCTTGTTAAGCGCAAGTTCTATTGTTATTCTAATTGTATCAGGACTACAATTTTGGTAGAAAAAATATGGCCAAAAATTTTT
This sequence comes from Bilobella aurantiaca, assembly GCA_021029175.1. Taxonomy (NCBI): domain Eukaryota; kingdom Metazoa; phylum Arthropoda; class Collembola; order Poduromorpha; family Neanuridae; genus Bilobella; species Bilobella aurantiaca. The sequence goes on along the minus strand of VYYI01000035.1, from coordinate 40,667 downwards.
TTTTTGTAAAACACTATTTGGATTTCGTGGTTTTAGTATAAAGTAAAAAAAATACAAAAGTAATTTTCAAGGAAGCACACATAGAGAATTGATTTGGTTGTGAAACTCAAGAACCTCAACTTTGCAGGCCAAAACGTTCCAGTAAAGACCTTCCAGACCTGATCCATGCAAATGCAAATAAATTTGACTATCAAATCATATCGGTCCTGGTCATACTACACTATCCCATTTAATTAAAAAAAATCAAAATATTCGACTTACGGTACATCCTCTCCGGACTCAGAATGCGTAGAACATGTGGCGAAGGAGCGTTGGCCAATGGAACTCGCTCGGTATTCTTCGATGGCATATCCAACGCTACACTATCCGTACGCAAAGTACCGTTTTCGAAAGATCGCATTGATGCTACCCAAGCCTCAGAAACGCTGTAAACGAAACTTCCATCAATCCAGCTAGTCATCCGATTTGTCTATATATTTTGAAAGCAAAAAAGCGGAGGTCAGGTATTATTAATTTCCATCAATTAACAAAGTAGCATTTAAATTCGTATTAGTCTAGCATTTCAAGTCGCTTGTACGCTTATCCGTTTAAGATGAATAAAATTTAAATACTGCGTGTTGGTTGATTACACGTATCTGGTTCATCACAAACGAGAAAACGTCGAAACCCAACTCAATTACATCGCTTAAAGTTGGTCACAATGTTGTCAAATGAGCCACCGTGTCAATCGCAATGGAATCAGAAAACAAAGTGACAAAAGTTACGACCACTTGCGTTTTGTTTTCCTACTCAAAATAATGAACACTCTTTCGTCAACTACCGAAGCGTCCCCAGACGTCTTGAGAAATTTTGTAAAACTCTTGTCACTCTTTCATCGTTGAGTGACCAAGTGCTTAAAAGTGTACATTTACCACAATGACGGATTTTAACCTTAGCCTTTATATCCACAATTAAATAGCTCCCTCAAAGCCTTTCAGAGTCATTAAATCACTCTTAAACTGAGACGTACCTGTTCCCTTGGCCGATTTGGACTCTGCCCAGTTTTCCTATCATATCCAGCTCGATGAAAGGGCATGAACTTGTTCCCTTTGCAATCCTTGTCATACATGTCATCACACTTCTCAATGTCAATTCGATGCATTTCAATCGGACAGCCCGACTCACTGGCCATTAGAATCTCACTGGAAACAACTTGACCTGCAAAATGTAACAGTAAAGGAGCCGAACCAAAACATTTCTTGTAAACTTAACGTTTTTAAAATTATTTAAAAAGTAAGTTTACTAAAATTGAAAAAACTAAACTCTGCTTTGAATTTTGAATAATTTTTAGTGAATTGCTTTTGATGACTATGACTGTATTTGTAATTATTGTTAATTACCGTCAATATCTTCCGAGTTTGAACAGTAGCACACGAATTTCAATGTACGGCAAAGCCAGATGTAAGAAATATGCAAATTAAATCGTTTACTTACCAAAAAAGGCTAACATGGCCGTTCGATTTCGACTCGATCCCATTCCATCTTCTCCACGCATAAAAACTTGACTTAATTTCCTAGGACTAGGGCGATTTTGGCCAGCGAGCATGTAGACGCCATCGGCATAAGCAGGAAGCGTCTTCCGAGTTAAATGACTCTCTTTAAAAATTAAATAATTATTAAGCACCGTAAATTGGTTGGTAATCAATAAACGTCAAGACTCGTTTATAATTACTATGTTGGGTCAATACAATAAACAATACAAGTGCAAAACTGCCAAGGGTCTCATGTCACTCACCCACAGAACCCCAGTCTGGATGTGCCAAATTGTTGTACCATCCATCATACCGCTGCCTGTCCGGCATGCTGTCGGATTCTAAAATAATAATACGAATTACATTTTAAAACATTTAGATTTTAACAAATACAGACGAGTAAAATAGAAGCAGCGCGGCGCAAAACTCAAACGTCAAACCTTACTTACTTTAAAAAAAAATAATGGAGAAAGTGCTAATTATGAACAAACTACACTCACTACACCTACTACAGCACTTTTTTTTCAAAATAATTAATACTAATATTATATTAATTAATTTGTCTAATCAATTTGTTTACCTGCATCAGCAGAGGTCCAAACTCTGAAAAATAGTACGAGCACTAAGATGGAGGCCGATGTCTTCATTTTTGACACGTCTTCTTGATTATCTTCCAAAAATTAAATTTTCTAAAACAAAAGTTAAAAACTGACCAAAGTTTCAACTTCAATATTTTTTCTGTATAATAAAAACTTTCAAAGGAATTCCTTCTCAAGTAAAATCAAAATTCAATTTCCCGCGAAAAGCATGAATATCTTCCAAACGTCAAATTCCACGAAAAAAAAAACGTTAAAAGGTAAAAAATTACGTTATGACGCAAAAAATTACATTCTCAAACGAAAAATTTACGTTAAGGGTTCTTAATGACATATTGAGCACTGCGATGTCCAATGTTGTGATTTCTTTAGAATCTCAGCACTTACACTGTCCTAAACAACGTTCTTGAGGGATGATTCCTGCAGAACACTACATAATTCCTCTATGATCTGGCATACAAGCACATAGAACTTGCACAATTTTAGAACATTGACAGGAAGGAGGATGGTGAGGTATGGCGAAGGAAGGTCTTGTCTTTACCTAAATTCTGAGGGAAGAGTATTTCAATTAGTTAATTTTGGGACGACCAACCTCACTCTCTACCCTTCACTTCACTAATAACATCTCAGGTAAGTCAAGACGTGAACAACCCACCAAGTCTTCCTCAGGTGAGGAGGGGAGGCTTCACTACGTTTCTTCTCACAAACGCATCTTTCCAATCCCTCAAATACTCCCTAATGTAAACGTCATGCATGTAAGGCAAAGATGCAGGTAAGAGGCAGACATCGGCAGTCAGATGTCAGATGCAAAAAGAGCGCATCTGAGCCGCCTGGATTTTAGTACGACACATTTTGTTTTAAAGAAAAGTGCCTTGCTGGTTTCGTATTTCGATTTGACTCAAGATAGTAGTTTGACATTTTCTACTAGTCGTTTATGCCTTTATTATCGAGTTGATTGAGCACCCAACATTCGGGAATATAATCAGTTACAAAAAGTCGGTTTACAAAAGTAAAGAACGACATTCATAGATCATTTGGACTTTCTCGTCAACATTAGTATCCAGTATTTGTCTCGTTTAATAGCTCGCTAGTTTTAAAACTTCAATTTGATTTACTGTCAATTCAATGTCCATCTTTTTTTTTCATAAAAGGCAGGTTCTGAAAATTATTGTAAAAAGTAGAAAGCAATTATGGCTACTTCTGTCTACTGTTCTCTACTTCGTTCTGTCTACCAAGTGTAGGCAAGAGAATGTGGATGATGGGTCACTGAATAAAAATTAGGAAAAACTTTTGTATCTGGTAAATTTGAAATGTTGAAATATCTTCTCACGTATAATTATTAATCACTACTCATTATCCATATACTTTTGTTCTTATCAGTGGTCGGATATAGAAAATCTGGAGTGAAGAATTATGAGATTAAATATTTAAATGTTGCAAATGACCGCATGGTAGCTTTAATGTGCAATGACATATCCATTTGTTTCACCGTTTGTTTGTCAAACTAAAATCATGGGCAGACTTCTTTTTTTTTTCACTAAACTTGTCCTTCGTAAGCAGCACGGTGCTGAAAAATTGCTTACCTTGAGGTAATCTTACTTTAATGTGGGATAGTAATTCCTCATATTTAGGTGACAAAGACGTATAAGATACAAAACAAATATTGTACAAAAATTGTGTTATCCCCCAGCATAACCCTAATCTATCTCGTTAACAGTTGATTATCCCCACAAGAAAGAAAAAACTAGAAGTTGTCACTGGAGTACCGATATCTGCTATTTCATTTTGTCTTTATTTATGAGGAAGATGGGTATGCAAAAGTCGGAGGCTCCAAAGCCCGAGTCTGCCTGTGTGCCTGAGGCAATTTTAAACGCCACGAGCTCTTTAATAATTACCTAAACTATTAATTAACTAATGTTCTAAGTTACCATTGGGTTCGGATTCGGAGTACATCTTTGCGCACCTTACGCCTGCCAAGGGTAAATGATAAGTTTGATGAGCTAAAGAACACTGACTGTGACTTATATAGTTTATAACAGTTTAGGCGTAACTTACTGACCTTTGACTACACAGAGGTCAGTTATTGCAAATATCAACTATACCATCTTCCATTTTTTATTACTCAAAACACATTTTGATATTGGTATTGGTAGCCGAAATTCCTCAATTTTCTTTTTAAATTATTCAGCTAAAATTGGAGTCAACTTATTATTTTTATTAATCCTTAATTTAATAATTATAGTGTCGTATACTTTGCACCAGTAATATTCAATAGTCAAATAAATTTGATGTTCTGAAAAAAAAGTTCTATATTTTAAAAACCAAATAGACTTAATAAAATAAGACCAATAAATAAAATTAAGTTTAACTAAAATTCGGGTAATTGTAAACCTGTAATTTTAAAAATAATTGTTTGAATATTTATAAGTTTATAAACGTTTCTTTATCATATACCTTTAGTATCATTAGTGGGGTACAATGCAATGTGGTTAATGTTGGGTGTGTGGATACATTGGAGGGGCGTTTTGCTGAAGTCAACCGAATAGGGTTTGGATTTGCCTAAAATTGGCACCCGTTACCCCGCACCCACTCTCCCTCCCCACCACGGCCCTTCTGAACAATTGAGCCTAAAGAGGGTGGAGGGGAGGAAAGGCAGACGAAGCCATTTGTGCTCCCACTTCGGAGAGGGACATTGCTCCCGCCGCTATCTCAGCCTAACACTCACTCAGAGGTCACTGGATACTTGACCTTTACCATGTCATCGGACCACGAAGAGGACTCTCTCCCAGGTAAGCACGAACACTCAATTACCACATTCGTCATGTCACAACTTCCAGCCGGTAACCCATTGATTTATATCAAATACCCTGTCTGTCATCATCTCCCTCTGCTTTACGTGGGGGAAGATGGCGCCGGACCAGGGGAGGGAGGGGGGACGGGGTACGGCTTCTACGCCTCTAATTACTTTTATACCTTAACTAATTGATGCCAAGTTGTAGGCTTTGACAATGTGGTACTCTTATTTGCAAAATCTCTTTGTTTTGGTTTTGACGAACGAAGCACATGGTTAAATAAATATACGGATTGACAGCTTAAATTTCAAATGTTAAGTTCTGGGGGTTGTTGTTGTTTATTGGTAAATTGCAATGCAATCTAAGTAACAGTTACAGTAACAGTGGGGTTCGGTGTTTGAGTAAGTTGAAAAGGTACACCGGCTAATTGGATTGTAGTGTCGTTTGTTAATCTTATTTTATGTAAGGAATAATGTAAACATCTCTTATTATGAGAAATTGTATGATATGATATCAAACTGAAGCTCTTTAGAAAGTTCAAGATTAAGGTTTAAATGTGGCTCAAAGAATTCCTGCTTGTAAATTACTGAAATCCTTAAGTTATTGTTCATTTGATTTTTAGGAGAGGAGCAAGAATTAGCTGATGAAAGTGAATCAAAAGCCCTGGGAGATGACGATAATTCAGGAACCGATGCCGGGGCAAAAGACGTATGTTTTTATATTTGGATGCAGAATGTTGAATTCACCTTGATGGAAAATTAATGGGCAGTTCAATTTAAATTTTAACTAGGATGGTGATGACGATTATGAAGAAAGTTCAAAACGAAAGAAGAAAGCAAGCAAGAAACGAACTCAGCGCAGTGAGCGCAAGAAGGAAAAGAAGAAAAAGAAAAAGAAGAAAGGACAGTCACGGTCTCAGTCTCAATCTGCAGAAGAAAGTGATGCCGAAAGCAGTCGTCTCAGTCAAGGCGAAGAACTGGCCAAGGATGACGAGGACTTCAGCCCATCCACGTCTGCAAAACGACCTAGTAGAAGGTCAGCTAAGCCGTCAAGATCTAATCCCGCTACACCTCAGCAAACCACACCTTCAAATACAATGCCAACGATTGATGAAGTTTGTGACATGTTTGGTGTTCAGGATGTTCACATTGACTACACAGATGTAGACTATGCTAACCTCATTTCATATAAGCTTTACGACAAGCAAATAAGGCCGATTCTTCAAAAAGAGAATCCAAAGGCAAGTCTTGACTTATAAGAACGGTTATCCAACTCCGTTTCAATTTATTTATTGTAATTGTCGATTATAATCCTGATTCAGGTCCCTATGACAAAGCTGTTAATGCTCGTTGCTGCAAAATGGCGTGAATTCTGTACTGAAAATCCCAATTTACAAGATCCTGATGAGGATAAAAATAAACTGGTGAAAGGTGCCGCATCAAAGGAAGATGTGGTCGAGGAGGAAGAAGACGACGACGATGATGATGAGGATGATAGTAAATCATCATCGAAGAAACAGCGCGGAAGCCGCACAAGTGCAAGGAAAAATCGAGGAAGTAAAGGAAAGAGTAAAGTCCCTACATTAAAAATTAAAATTGGAAAACGGAAACGCGCAAGTTCTGTAAGTTTTGCTTTATTAAAATGTGTCATTGATAAAATTTCTTGCATATTGCCTAAACACATAAGTTACGTTAGTATATATATTCATTTTAATTTCAAGGATGACGAAGTTGATCCTCCATCAGAGAAAGACTCAGATGCGGAATTTGAGCAAATGCTCAAGGAAGCTGAAGAAGTCTCCAAAGACGAGGAAGTCGGAGTTCCAACAACACCGCAACCCCGCAAAAAGGCTAAAACCAAAATTGGAACAAAACATAAAAAGAAAAAGAAAGCCAAAACTCCTGGTAAAGGAAAAGACGACGAGGACTATGAGGTATATCTCTGGGAACATTGCAATGGCAATCCGTTACATCGACGTTCCCTATATATGCATACATTTAATTTTTAGCAACAAGATCATCAAGACTATTGCGAAGTTTGTCAGCAAGGCGGTGAAATTATCCTATGCGACACTTGTCCGCGAGCCTATCACTTGGTTTGTCTTGACCCTGAAATGGAAGAAGCACCGGAAGGCAAGTGGTCGTGCCCGCATTGCGAAGCTGAAGGTGGAAAGGAAGAAGAGGAAGAAGACGAGCACAATGAGTTTTGTCGTAATTGCAAGGATGGCGGAGAACTGCTATGTTGTGACTCTTGTCCTTGGGCCTACCATCCTCTTTGTCTAAATCCACCGTTGAAGGAAATTCCGGATGGTGACTGGCGTTGTCCAAGATGCTCAGTAAATCCTTTTATCTACTAAACTAAACTATCTTTACGCGAAACGGAAGTTTATATGTTTAGCTCGAGTAAAAACTGCAGTTATTAATTATTAGTTCTCTTCACTTTAAAACTAAAGTTAACTTTTATTTTCAGTGTGAAGCCTTACCGGGTAAAGTCTCCCGCATCTTGACATGGCGATGGGTTGAATCAAAGGAGACGCGAGCCGAATTAGCCTCGATGACCCCAGATGAAAGAAAGTTCCGTCCGAAACCACAAAGGGAATTTTTCGTGCACTGGGTAGGTCAATCCTATTGGAAATGTTCCTGGATCTCAGAATTACAAATGGAAGTTTTCCATCCAACGACGCTCCGAGCCTATTGGAAAAAGTTCGATATGGAGGAACCTCCAAAGTTGGACGAAGACGAACAAATTTCAAGAAGGAGAAAACACACGAAGGACGGGAACGCAATCGTTGACCCATTGGAAGAAAGATTCTATAAAAATGGCGTTCGGCCTGAGTGGCTACAAATTCATAGAATTATAAATCACCAAGTATTAAGGGATGGGCGTATGCAGTACCTGGTGAAATGGCGGGAATTGGCATATGACAGAACTTCCTACGAAGACGAGGATGAAGAGATCTATGGATTCAAGGAAGCAATCGAGAAATATCATGTAAGTTTTTAGTTTTTACCAATTTACCGCCCTATGCTGTCATATTCATTTCAGTAACCCATTTACCCATTCGAATTTCGATTTGTTTATCTTGGTCTTGTAGTAAATGTCATAAGGTCAATCACTACTCCTTTATTTTAATTAAGAAAAAAATAGAAACATACAGTACTAACAGAAATTTTTTTATTCTTGAAAGGAATTGCGTGCAGTGATTTTAGGAGATCCAGGACTTGGGAAGAAGAAGAAAAGCAAATCAAAGAAGAAGGACGACGAGTTTGTTTTGTAAGTAATTCCGAAGAAGAGCTTCATCCTAATCTTGAAAAATTTACTATGTATTCGTTCTATAGCCGCCACTACCAACCTCCTCCGGATAAGCCAATAAGTTCTTTGAGTAAGAAATTCGAGTCACAACCGTTCTTTGTAAACGAGGATGCTGGGTTGGCGCTGCACGAGTACCAGTTGGAAGGTTTAAATTGGTTACGATATTCATGGGGACAAGGGATTGATACAATTTTAGCTGGTACGAACAAATATTATCTTGTTGATTAACGAATTGTAAACTTAATTTATAATTTCAATATATTAGACGAAATGGGTCTGGGCAAAACAATTCAGACAATTGTCTTCCTCTACTCCTTGTACAAAGAGGGACATTCCAAGGGCCCCTTCCTTGTCAGCGCGCCGCTCTCTACCATTATCAATTGGGAGCGTGAATTTGAAACTTGGGCGCCAGACTTTTACGTTGTAACTTACATTGGAGACAAGGACTCGCGGACGGTCATTCGAGAGAATGAGATCTCATTTGAAGAGGGGGCAGTAAGGGCAGGACCCAAAGCGTGTCGAATTAAAGGCAGCGTCAAGTTCCATGTACTACTAACTTCGTACGAATTGATTGCAATTGATGCGGCTTGTCTTGGATCCGTGGACTGGTCTGTTCTCGTCGTTGATGAGGCTCATCGACTAAAAAATAATCAATCCCGGGTAAGATGAAAAGTGCCAAATTTTAAGTATTTTAAATTCACATTGCAAAAATTTATAATAACTTGTCTTGTGTTCGTTCAGTTTTTCCGAGTATTGAACAACTATCCAATTCAGTATAAATTGTTGTTAACTGGGACTCCGTTACAAAATAATTTGGACGAATTATTCCATCTTCTGAATTTTCTTTGCTCGGACAAGTTCAATGATTTATTGGCATTTCAAAACGAATTTGCTGATATTAACAAGGAAGACCAAGTTAAGAAATTGCATGATATGCTCGGGCCGCATATGCTTCGTCGTCTGAAGGCAGATGTACTCAAGGTAAGACGTTGTAATATGTATGCTAATGTACCGCACATAACATTTATAATTACCTTCGAATTGAGTTTACTTCAAGAAAAATATCATAAATTATATGAGATAATATATTGTGAAAATTACATTAATTAGAAAATAAAATTATTTTATAATTTCTAAAATGAAATGTTTTTCCGACAGAATATGCCATCGAAGTCAGAATTCATCGTTCGAGTAGAACTTTCCCCGATGCAACGGAAATACTACAAATGGATCCTTACTCGGAATTTCGAGGCTTTGAATTCAAAGGGAGGAGGACATCAAGTTTCTCTTCTAAACATTATGATGGATCTGAAAAAGTGTTGCAACCATCCATACTTGTTTTCTTCAGCGGTCATGGAAGCTCCAACTCTACACAATGGAATGTATGAAGTCAATGCCCTAACAAAAGCTTCCGGCAAATTGGTTCTTCTGCAAAAGATGCTCCGTATACTAAAAGAGCAAGGACATCGCGTTCTGATTTTCTCACAAATGACAAAAGTACTCGATCTCTTGGAAGATTTTCTAGAAGGAGAAGGATATAAATACGAGCGAATTGATGGTGGAATTACCGGAAGTTTGCGACAAGAAGCGATTGACAGATTCAATGCACCTGGAGCGAAACAATTTGTATTCCTGCTTTCTACTCGTTCCGGTGGGCTTGGAATTAATTTAGCAACAGCCGACACTGTTGTTATTTTTGATTCAGATTGGAATCCTCATAATGATATCCAAGCATTCTCCCGAGCACATCGTATTGGACAAGCCAACAAAGTGATGATTTATCGATTTGTAACGAGAAATTCAGTAGAAGAGCGCGTAACACAAGTCGCGAAAAAGAAGATGATGTTGACACACTTAGTTGTGCGGCCGGGAATGGGCAAAGGCGGCAACTTTTCAAAACAGGAATTGGACGACATTATTAAATTTGGAACGGAAGAACTTTTTAAGGATGATGACAGTAAAGCAGATGAGGCGATTCATTATACAGATGACGCAGTACGGGAGCTGTTGGATAGGTCGAAAGAAGGTGTAGAACAAAAAGAGAGCTGTATCGCCAATGACTATTTGTCATCATTCAAAGTAGCCAGTTATGCCACAAAGGAAGGAGATGATGTAAGGGGAACATTAGTATTCGTATTTATTTTCTGATTTGATTTCATTATTAGTCAAAAGTTTTTGACTAAATAAGCTCATTCATTTTCTCTAATTTAGGATGAGGACTTGGATACCGAGGTCATAAAGCAGGAGGCTGAGAATACAGACCCAGCGTATTGGGAAAAATTACTTCGTCACCATTATGAACAACAGCAAGAGGATTTGGCTCGTTCACTGGGAAAGGGAAAGCGTGTTCGAAAACAAGTGAACTACAATGATGCGAATGATGGAAGGGATGAGAATACTTGGCAAGATAATGTTTCTGATTACAATTCTGATTACTCCGCACCCTCAGATGATGACAAGGAGGATGATGATTTTGATGACAAGAATGATGGTAAGAATCCTCTCTAGCAGTTATTTTAAGTAGCAACAAATTTTATTTGCGTCATTAATAGTTCAAAATTTAAGGCAAAATATTTAGTAAGTTATGTTGATTTTTAACGTAATAATTTTATTTATTAGAATTGGGAACGCGTGGAAGACGGAGGCGAGGTTTGGATCGACGCGAAGAAAAAGATCGACCACTTCCACCGCTTCTGGCACGTGTTGGTGGCAATATCGAGGTAATTGTTTTGTGCTCCGTGATTGGTGAGGTGATACTTAATTCTGAAATTCAATTTGTGTGATCGTCAGTTACCCGAACTCTGAGTTTTAAAGTGGAAAAACTTGGTTACAATCTGACGTAAAGAAATAGGATCTCATTTAGAGCTATCTGATTTGAGCTAAATCAGATTTTGCTAAAGGCTTTTTCCGACAATTCATAATTCATCAAAGTACTTATTTTTTAATGTTTTTTCTTCTAGGTACTTGGATTCAACGCTAGACAGCGAAAAGCTTTCCTCAATGCAATTATGCGATATGGCATGCCACCTCAAGATGCATTTAATACACAGTGGTAAGCAAGCGTTATTCAAAATTTAAATTTGGTTCGTAGAATTTATTTTCTCAATCTTTTGTAATCCAGGTTGGTGAGAGACCTACGAGGCAAATCCGAGAAATGCTTTAAGGCGTATGTTTCACTCTTTATGCGCCATTTATGCGAGCCGGGGGCTGATAATGCCGAAACATTTGCTGATGGTGTTCCAAGGGAAGGTCTTTCTAGGCAGCACGTTCTTACGCGACTTGGTGTAATGTCTTTGATACGGAAGAAGGTTCAAGAGTTCGAGTCTATCAATGGGCTGTACAGTATGCCCGAATTTATTGAGCGACTGTTAGCGAAACAAGCGGCAGATCATGCTGCAGCCGAAGAAGCTCGCAAGCTTGCTGAAGCTGAAGCGGCCAAACTCAGAGAAGCCGCTGAAGCAGCAGCAGCCGCAGAAAATCCAATACCTTCAGCTCCAACTCCATCAACACCTGCTAACAATACAAATGCAAGCGGTGTGACAGAGGAAATTGAAATCAAAGATGATGACGATGAAGAGGAGGGAGCAGAGGCTCTCAACATGAAGGTTGAAGCAGTGGACAAAAAAAAGGAAGAGGAGGAAAAGCCGAAGCCAATGGAAGTTGAATTAGAGGAGAAGAAGGAAGAAAAGGAAGTTGTAAAGGAGGACGATGATGAGGAAACGAAGAGCGACAGTGAAGTGGGAAAACTTGTAAAGAAAGAAAAGGAGGGGAAAGATGAAGAGAAGAAGGAAAGTGTACGTACGAGGAAGTTTATGTTTAACATTGCAGACGGTGGATTTACGGAGTTACACACTCTTTGGCAAAATGAAGAGAAGGCGGCTGTTCCTGGAAGAGAGTATGAAATATGGCACAGACGCCATGACTACTGGCTTCTTGCTGGAATTGTGAACCATGGATACGGAAGATGGCAAGATATTCAGAATGACGCTAGATATGCCATTATCAATGAACCATTTAAAATGGATGTTGGCAAAGGAAATTTCTTGGAAATCAAGAATAAGTTTCTGGCTAGACGTTTTAAGGTGAGGGAATTGATCCATTTCAAATTCAGTGTCGTAAAATGAATATAGTAAGCTGTTTGTTTATTTTATTTTATTTAATTGAATTTACTTACATAGCTATTGGAACAAGCCTTGGTTATCGAAGAGCAATTGAGACGTGCAGCTTATCTTAATCAAGTTCAAGACCCAACTCACCAATCAATGGCTCTCAATTCGAGATTCGCTGAAGTTGAATGCTTGGCAGAGTCTCATCAACATCTATCGAAGGAAAGCTTAGCAGGGAATAAGCCAGCAAATGCTGTTTTGCACAAGGTAGTAAAACTATAAAGCAATGATCTAGCATAAAAACTTATGATTCTAATATTTAAAAATTTTAATATCAGGTATTAAACCAGTTGGAAGAACTTCTGTCTGACATGAAATCCGACGTAAGTCGACTTCCAGCTACGCTTGCTCGAATTCCACCGGTAGCACAGCGGCTGCAAATGTCCGAGAGGCAAATACTGTCGCGCCTGGCTAGTACCGGCGGTTCGTCGTCCAGCACCAACGCTGGTGTTGCCGGTATAAATAGTTTTGACTTACAACTCATGTACTACGTGTACACGAACGAATTTTACATCTATTTTTTATGCTAGGAGCCATCGCATCTCCATTTCCAGTTTCTATGCCTGGAAATTCAGTTGGTGGAATCAATCTCTCAAATTTTCGACCCCAGTTTACACTTCCGGGACAACAACAGAGTTCGAGAGGGGATAGCTACGGAGGAAGTGGACAGTAAATCAGAAATAAAGCTAACAGTAACAATGTTTGTAAAATTCGATACACCAGACACGTAGTAGAGTACCTTTCTTCTCATTTTGTTTATTATAATAAGTAAAGTGACTAAACCTTTTATGTTTGATTTTCTAAACAAAACGTTATATAAGGAAAAATAAATTATTATTGTACCGACATAGTGTCATTTAATGTCTGACATTTACTTCGGCTGCTACTCATTATTATCTCTTTCTTATAGTTGTTTCGATATTAAAATCCTGTGAAGCTTATTATTTGAAATAATTGTTAAGTTAACTCATTAACTTAAAAGAATGAATAGTTGATTAATGTTTAATGTAGTTACTTTTGTGAAAGACAAAATGTGAAAGTTACAATTTTGAAAAAAAAAATTCTGGGAAATTCTCCCGGGAAGTGGAAAGTAAAAAAAAAATGCAATCTTTCAGCTGATCGTCGATGATACGTTTTAGAGTTCACCATTTTCGTTGTCCAATTAATGTTGGCCGTAGAGTTTGTAGCAGTAATCATTTGAAGGCTCGTCCTGCTACAGTGACCGAAGTCCCACAAAACAACACCAGTGACATGTCTGGACACCATGGACATGGCCGTGGGAGGGGTCACGGTGGATTCGGTCGCCATCCTCGTTATAATTGGAACCCCCATGACGAGGCGACCTGGGGAAATACTGATGCTCTATTTGAGCCGAAACCTGGCCCTTCAGGGCTACCGGTGACGACGAAACGTGGTGGACAACGACATCCCAAAGGTCTCAAAGGGAAGGCCATTGGTCTGTTCTATGCTGCCAAAGGAAAGGCAAAACGAGAAGAGGAACGGCAGAGGCTACTGACAATGGTGAGTTTTGCTGAACATTCTTGTTAATTGTACTTGCATGCTGTGGGGTATTTAGCGCGGATGGAAAAGTTTTGGTATCCTGGTATCCAGGATACTGGGAAATTTTTCAAAATTTTAATCCCCTAGGGGTATTTTGGGGAAATTTTTCAAAAAAATTGGGAAATTTAAAAAAGTTATCAAACTTTTCCCAATCGTTGGGGAAAATTTCCCAACATTTCCCAGCAGGAATCTTGTTTGGGAAATTCTCCCCACCCCAGGATACCGAAGTGGGGGCTGTGCAATTCCATCCGCGGTATTTAGACTCATTTATAGATATTAATGACACTTTTCAGGGCTACGACCTAAATGTTTCGGATGGGGTTCTGGAGAAGATTGGGAAGACACTGAATGAACTGGACGCTCGGCTTGAAGTGGGAAGCCCGACGCCTAGTAACACCAATATTGAATTTCGTAAAGACTACATGCGAAACTTGGCTGGGAACATAAAGGAGGGAAATAACGATAGCGATATGGAAATTGTGTCATTTGAACAAGTACGTGACCCAAACCTGGATGCTACCTTGGGGCAAGAATTGCGGGACAGAAAGTTAAATAATTATCAATATAAACTGATGCGTCCGCTTCGTAGAAAACTACCAGCATTCGCAATGAGAAAGGAAATCACCGATGCCGTTATACAAAATCAAGTGAGTGTTTATTTGAAACCGAGAAACCGATATAAATAATCATATTTTTCAAGATATTAAATTTACTATCACCATTATTAACTAATAGGTGACGGTTATTTCTGGTGAAACGGTAATACTAAACTTATTATATTACACCGTCGTCATTTTAATTTTATTTTAAATATTTTATATGTATGTGGAAAGGGTTCAGGAAAAACTACCCAAGTACCGCAATTTATTCTGGATCGCGCGATGGCTGAAGAAAATGGATCGATTTGCAACATCTTATGCACACAACCACGGCGCATAAGTAAAATCCGCGTTTGCCAAGTGGTCTGCTAGTGCTACATAGATTTACAAATATATTTCTTCTAGGTACAATCACCGTTGCGGAGAGAGTGGCGGAAGAGCGTGGTGAACGGATTGGTGGTAAATCAGTTGGATACGCAATCCGACTAGAAAATCGGCTTCCAACAAGAACTGGTGGAACACTCAGTTTCGTAGTCACTGGAGTTTTACTTCAACGTTTGCGTTATGATCCATGGCTGAAAGGGATCAGTCACGTAATTGTGGACGAAGTTCATGAGCGTGATGTAAGTTTTCCAAATTTGAATCTCAAAGACAAATTGTAATTTTCTGTGTTCCTTCCTATCCTGCATTTTCAGATCTTAACGGATTTTACACTTGTCATACTAAAAGATCTTATTAAGAAACGTCCCGATTTGAAAGTAATTCTTATGTCAGCCACATTAAATGCCAGTAAATTTTCCGAATATTTTGGCGGTTCTGGAGTTTTTGAAATTCCAGGGACTACATTTCCAGGTATTATAAACATCCAGGAAAATGTTGAAATGACTGGGTAATTGGGTATTTATTTCAACAGTGACAGAGTACTATTTGGAAGATGTCCTTCAACGCACAAAATTTGTTTACCCAACTCCTCGCAAATTAAAGAGAAAAGACACAGCGTCCATTGAATTTGAGCAGTTAATCCTACCTTACGTAATGAAACTCAAGCGAGAAGGGAGGTTCTCGCTTCAAGTTACCAACCAACTCACAAATATTGTATCTGAAGAACTCAGTTATGATTTAATTGAAGCAACTCTGGATTTAATTGTGTCCCAAGATAAGTCAAATGGCTCCGTCCTCATCTTCTTGGCCGGGTGGTTCGAAATTAGTGCTTTATTAAAGCAGCTCGAGGCTTCTGGAAAATATCCTTCGAACAATTTCATATTTCACACGTTACATTCTAAGATCCCGGTAGCAACGCAACGAGATGCGTTCAAGCGTCCTCCTGTAGGCGTGCGAAAGGTAAGTTTAAGTCTAGGGGCTTTCGGTAATCGAGGCCAAGTTTGAAAAAATATATAAAAACTTTTTCTAGGTGATTCTGGCTACAAACATTGCAGAAACGTCAATTACCATAGACGACATCATTTTTGTCATTGATACTGGAAGAATTAAGCACAAGAATTTCGATATTGCGCTTAACTTGGAAACACTGGATGACGAGTGGGTGAGCAAGGCCAATG
Organism: Bilobella aurantiaca; assembly: GCA_021029175.1. Classification (NCBI taxonomy): domain Eukaryota; kingdom Metazoa; phylum Arthropoda; class Collembola; order Poduromorpha; family Neanuridae; genus Bilobella; species Bilobella aurantiaca. Next base: position 24,572 of record VYYI01000035.1, on the reverse strand, counting down.
CTCATCAGCGACGTGGAAGAGCTGGACGGGTTCAGCCCGGAACTTGTTATCATCTTTTCAGTCGTGGAAGGGAGAGATTATTGAATGACTTTAAAAATCCAGAGATTCAGCGTTCAAAATTAGAAGAGCAGATTCTACTACTCAAAAACTTGAAGTTTGGGAATGCATTTATATTTTTTCAACGCTTTATGGACCCGCCTTTTACAAAAGCCGTTGACTTGGCTTTGGAAAGGTTGCGCAAGATTGGAGCCTTGGGCTCTTTGGAACAGTTGACACCACTTGGTTACCATTTATCGAAATTGCCAATGGATCCTTATACTGGAAAAATGATTCTCATGGCCGCCATTTTTTCTTGCGTTGACCCTATATTCTCATGTGCTGCCAGTATTACTTTCAAAGACTGCTTCCAAACTCCCGTTGGTAAGAAACCTGTAAAACAAAAAAAAATAATACTAAGAAGCCTAATATTCATAATTTCTTATGGTTTTAATTTTATTTTGAAATAATTATTAGGTCATGAAAAGGAGGTAGATAAAATTCGCGCACGCTTTGCCGATGGAACGCGGAGTGATCACATTGCCTTAGTATGTTGTTTTCTAAGAAAATGTAACCGCTTTTAAGTTATAATTATTGTTTACCTATTTTTTTAGATCAGGGCATTTCAAGGTTATGAAGATGCAAAACTAACGAGAACTGAAGGAACCTACTGCTATGAAAACTACATTTCACAATGTGCGTTTTCGTTTAGTAATTGAATTACTTCGACCTGGGATTTTTGTGTACTTGTTCTAATGACATTGACGTGTTCGAATTTTCTAGATACAATGAGGCATTTGGAAGGAATAAAGGAGCAATTTGCTCAGCATCTTCATTCTATGAAATTTCTTCCGACCAAAAACTACAAGGATCCAGCTTTGAATAGAAATTCGAACAACACTGCCCTTATCAAAGCCATTATAGCCTCTGGTCTTTACCCGAACTTGGCCACAGTCAAAGCCAAAATTGGGAAGACTGGTATGGTTAACGCCATTGTTGGAAAAACTCACGAGGATGGACGCGTCCAAATTCATAGAAAGTCTGTTAATTCTGAAAGCGGAATGGACGGTCCTTTCGAATCTCCATTTCTAGTCTATTTTCAAAAAATGAAGACCAGTGCTATTTTTCTTCATGATACGACAATGGTAACTCCCTTTCCTCTAGTGTTTTTCGGCGGTGAACTAGATTATATCGAAGACAGTGGTTTTGGATCGCTTGGTGTGGATGGGTTAACAAGATTTCGAGCCACGCGTACTGTTTATTCCATGATTCAGGTATTTAGTAATATTCACTATTCGCCAACAAGAAAATTAGCAAAATACTTATTATAAAACAAAGTCGTTTAATTCTCAACAACTTACAAGTTCATTTGCATTTCGTAGGGACTGAGAAAGAAATTAGACGAAGTATTGGAAAACAAAATCCAAAATCCGTTTCCCACCTGCTGGGAAGAAAAGCCCGGAATACTTAGTTCGGAGCGATTGCTTTTGGAGTAAATTACCTTTTAATCTATTTTGTATTAATATTCATTATTAATAACTCCGATTTTGTTACAATTCATAGAGCAATGCGAGACCTTCTAACTAGCGAGTATAAGGCTTTAATGGAACAAGGTGACGATGAAGACGGAACAGGAGCGGAGGAAGAAGGCTGGTAAAGGATAGATGTATGATGCATAATCCACGAAGAGCTCCAAGTTCAGTCTTTAATACCGATGATTCGATCCGTTTCTCATTAGACTAGTTTTTCCTAAAGAGGAATGATGGAGAATGATCTCAAATTAATTTGGTTGTTCACTAAACTTAGATGTAGTACTATAGTTTTTTTTTTCAAAATTATAAATTTCTGAATCTCTATGCAAAAAGTAAAACTTTAGGGCAGCCCTTTTTCGTTGTGCTTGATTTACGGATTGCATAATCGTTTGGGATGGAATTGACACTTTAGTGCGATGTGATTTTTGAGCCTTATGCCTTGGTGTGAAGAATTGATGAGGAAGAGAGAATTGAGAGGAAATCTGCGGAACTTGTGATTCCGCGAGAGGAGGCAGTGGAAAGAACGCAGCGAACCGTACTTTGGGGGTAGGCTACACGCTACAGTTTAGCAAAGTGACAAAGTTGGCACTCCGTGCAGTAATGGCCCAATTTTATTCCAAGTATTTAAGGGCTAGGAAGGACCCTTCATTACGCTCACACGTCCTCAAGTTCCCTTATCGACAAGGAAAATGGAACGAAGTACATTGGCATTGGTGAGAGTACCAGACGCTCACGAAAAACTAAGAACGGACCTGTCCTCGAAATAAAGTTTGCTAAATAATTTTTTTTTGAATTTGTATACTTCTAGATAACACTGTGCTTAGTGATATGTCTTGGGATTGAATACTCTTACGCCGGACACTATGGATATGGCGGCGGTGGTGGTGGACGAGGGCACGGCGGAGGCTATGGTCATGGCGGCGGCGGCGGCGGGTGAGTAATTTTCAAATAGAAAACTCTGTAGCAGTTATTAATTTGGGCCGGATTTTGATGTATGCTTTAGGTATGGTCACGGTGGTGGTGGGCGCGGAGGGTAAGTGTTAATTCAACGTACATAAAAAGTGCCTAAAATTATTCGATGTCTGATCTTCTTAGGTATGGACATGGTGGAGGCGGGTAAGAGGTTTTGTGACATTTCTACGAGACCCTGACATGCTTGTGGACAATCAATACAGGGGTTATAATTACCAGGTACGGCCACGGTGGTGGTGGAGGTGGACACGGTGGAGGTTATGGTCATCGAGGCGGCTACGGTCATGGCGGAGGCGGTGGCGGTGGACATGGCAGAGGTTATGGACACGGTGGTGGCGGCGGCGGGTTAGTATGGGGAATAGAAAAAAAATTTCTTCAAAGAAAATGAAATGTTGAAACTTTTCTAGCCACGGAGGGTACGGTGGTGGTCACGGCGGCGGTGGATATGGTTACGGCGGTTGAGAGCAATAAACCATTAAGTATTGTAGCTTAAATCGTATTTAATGCTTAATATCTCATAAACTTGTGATAAATTCTTGTAAAAGTTTCTAAATAAAACGGAAAGTTTATCTTGGAAAATTGTGCAAGCAGATTCCTGCTATCAAAAACAATATTTTCGTAACCACATTTTGATTGGCTACGCTGGACATACTCCTCCCATTCTTGCCATTAGTGGGCGTCTCCGTGGCGTGTAATCCCTCCCAACTACCCTCTTCGTCTACGTCATCCTCTTCTGGATGCTGTTCTAGTTCAGCCTTGAGTACTACCAATGCTTCTTCAGTCACAGTGTAAATCTTTTTACAAAAATTACATTCAATTACTACAAATCAATAACTAACCTTCATAACGTCTTTTTTAATACCTTTTCTGACCAGAAAACAGGGAGGAGCATGTCTGGGACCTTCTTTAAATAGGTCAAGCTCGAGAGTGGCTTCATGTGGACATTCAATTGGAATCGCTTAGTTTCTATAAAAGAAAAAACATTTAAAAAATTGTGCTACAGATAAAAATTGATTTAAAAAATTTCTTGTCGAATACCTTGTAGTACTGTACCAGTTTTCTATAATTTTTAAAATTAAAACAATATTACACAGTTGATTAAATATTTTACGAAAATACTACAATGTTTAGACAAATTACTGGCTCTACAAGAATCGTTGAACTGTGTAAGGTTTTATTCGGCATCATTCCCTCAATTTGATTTCTATAACTTTCATCACCGTGAAAGAAATGTGGATACGAAAGCGCTAGAGGAGCTCCTGAAGATGCATTAAAATGGAAAACGTGTCAATCGTAAATCGTGTCATAGCAGTTTTTAAGTTGACCTCACCATTTCTACACGGAGCGAGGTCAATGACCCCTTTCTTAAAACATTTCTCTTTGTTCTCCCCTGGTTTGGAACAGAAGCACAAATTATTAGGTTCAATTCGTGGATCTTCGAGTAAGTCTTTTGCGAAGACGTACTTCCAGGCGCGAATGTCTCCATGGAATTTCGTTTTCCCGTGGTAAGTATACTGAAGAATCGGAGGAATTGTAATTGATGTCAAAATTTAGATGCCAAGGTCAATTAGTGCCATACCCGAAGATTCCTGCACACATCGGGGTCAAAGGTACTGAGGTGAGCTTTGGCAAGGGCCCTTGGGTCAAAGACGTCGCCCTTGACACCGCTAAAAGCGTTACATTGCTCTTCGGTCCACCAATTCAGAGAAGATTCATTCTTCCAACTCAGGATTTTTCCGAACGGAATTTCAGCGTCAACTCCTGTTCCAATTTTAAAAGTTCCTTCGTCTGTTCCATTTCGCTGAAGAAATGGAATCAATTTATCAAGTTTTTATCAAGTGTCGCTATAAATAAAGAGTCGTTGTAGTTTTGTTGCTTACGCCTTTGAAGAGACCAAAGCGTCCTCCTGAAAACTGCTCTGGGATTGGTTGATCACCCTGAAGCGCTTCAAGCACCTTGACGTACACTTGCGCTTCAAAACCATAGTAAAAGACATCGCCGATTCGCTCATTTCTCCTCGTTAGTTTCTCACCACTTTTCACTAAGCTCTTGAAAAAATTGGGTCCAACGTACAGAACTTCCGAAAGTATTTTTCCAAAGGTCTAAAGAAAATTCAATATTTTTTTTTTAACAAAACAAATTCTTTAAACACAAATTTCGAAGCTCATTAGAAATTGTCAACCGGAAACTTACGAGCAATGGAATGTTAACAATTGTCACCAAATCGTCTTCGCTTCCAACTGATTCCGAACGGAGGAACTCGTACGTTTTGATTTCCTTAAATTCTGCGCTGAAGTTATCAACTGAACGGGAAATGTCAACTTTGTGGCGTGTTTCACTAGAAAAAGTAATTTACAAAAATATATTTATTTAAAAATAATATTGATCTTTCAGGATTATTACCTGAACACGTATGGCCCAATTTCGCTGAATACCGGCTTTTCTCCAGCTTCAAAGTCATCAGGATTTGTTAAATTAAATAGGTAAATTCGTAATTGACTCGTTGAAGGGACGTCTTCCCAAACTTCCCACTTAGGCTTCAGCCCTGTTCCCTAAAATATGGTTTCTTTTAACCTTAATAGTTTAGCCAATTACCTAAATACGTTTTAAGGGAAACTGATGGCATTCTACTGCAACGCAATTATCGCTAAAACATGAATTAATTTTAATGTGACATTTTTTAGATATAATTAAGAAATTAAAGGACATGATATTTTCAATTGAAACTTTAATTTAGAAGTTGCTCCTGAAAATCGCTAATTTTTGTACTGTTTCTTATTGATTTGATGAAACACGTACTATCTCACACGTCATTTCTGAGTGTACATTTTTTCTACTTATATTTAATTTTGAACTAAAAATCGCTTTCTAAAAAAATTCTCAAGATGATTGATTGATATACATTACATAGGACATTGTGAAAACTCGATCTTAAAAGAACAATTTGGTATAATTTTAGTATACTTTTCCAAGTATCCGTAAATGAAACATTTGTTAAGGTAAAATAAATGTGTTGACCTTAGCCAGCACTCTTGCGCTCTATTATTTTTTCAATAATTAAAAAAATATTATTATTCCAATTATTGGAAAGATTTAAATGACAGTTTAAATCTATTTTCACTTCACCTCTCCAATTGTTTAACCGAAATGTATGGAATCGCCAGAAAACGATTTGACTTACTTGTACTCTCCAACTGACGATTCCAACAATTATTAGAAGACAAAATCTTGAAAACCTCTCCATTTTACAATAGTCAAGTTAATAATATTCATGAAACTAAACTTCTTCCTGGCTTGGCGTCCTCCAGTGCGTGCCAATTTTTTGCATGAATGTCAAAATGAAGAAATTGCTCCTCCTCACTCAACGTCCTTAAAATTGACGTGCTATCTAATCGCAGAAACATTCTATTTACAAAGTGGTTACACTTCTCAATTGCAAATATTAAACCAGAAGTGGAGGAAGCAGTTGCCCTCCCTGACTCATCACTAATTGCAAAGTCCAAATTCCAATCGTCATTGAATGCAATTCCTGCTCCTCTACTATTTAAGTTTGAAATCCATGCGTCGAGTGAGTAATTTTTTATACAAATTTATTCGAATTATTTTACAATGATTTGATTCTTATGCAGCTAACCCCAATTATTTCACAAAAGTGTGATATATCTACTAATTGTATGTCGGAATCGGAAACCATTTTTCAGGCCAAAAAGGGAGTCATTCATTTACATCCGACAATTTTCGGAATAACTAACTACGAGAAATAATATCATGTATGCAAAAGGGAAGTTAAGAAGTTCGTTTTTTAAGAAATTTCAGTCAACTGTAAACTTATGACTTCGAATCCAATCAATATTTGTTGTTGCTTGATCCTCCTTAATCTTAGGGAGGTGGTTGAAACCATTTCAAACTACTATCGTTGTCACCGAACCAATCGGAGGCTTGTGTCCTGCCGTTATCGATACAATCGTCAACACTTTGTCTTCGACTACTACTTCGTGATAAATCAGCCTCAAGTGGTGGTGTTTGAGCTTGAAGAGAACCTAAGCTCAAATCCAGAAGATCAGCACTTCCATCGCCTTCGAAATGTCCAACAATTGGATCTTGCCGCCATGGAAGAATAGGATCAGAATTTTGTGTCATTGCATGCCGAAAGTCTATATTTCGAGTATTACTTCCGAGTGGCGATAGGGTGGTTTCCAAAGTACACGCTTGGGAAGTTGGAGCACAACGAGCTGTATTAAGAAAATTACTTTTTAAAATGTGTTTTAGGCAATAACATTAATATTCTATTGCAGATTCAAAATACAAAAAGTAGCAGTCAGTCTCTGTACTTTTAGCGTAAATAATTCTTACATTGCGGTTGTGGATGAGGTACAAAGAAAGACCCTCGACTACTTCCGAATCCAACACTCCGATGATTGTCTTTGGAGTTGAATTGCGTGTCACTGCTCGAAGAATCGTCATCATCACTATCTAGTACATTAGGGTTCTTATCCTCATCAGAACTGGAACTGCTTGATTCAGACAAAGGCTTCGTAACACTCCTCTGCGTAGTACCCCAATCGCTGTCGCTTTTATTGCCATTACTAGCCTTCGTCTTAGTCTCGTTCACGCTACTTTGTTCCTCAGCTTCACTTGCTCCAGATTCCCAGCGAGGCAGCGTAACTTGACTAGGACGAACGACAGTAGATGATCGAGTCAGCCGTAAAGAACTTCCAATATTCCTCTTGCCCTGCTTCTTCTCGTCAATTAACTTCCTTAGATCCAAAATTCCAATTCCAGGCATAGTACTTGGCATTGAAGCTGCGGCCACTGTTGAGGCAGATATACAACTGGTGAAGTCCGAAAATGCTGAAGAAGCCAACGACGGAAAAACTCCTGTTTTAGGAGACGCCTCGGTGTGAAAATCGGAATCAGTATCTTCACATATATGCTGCTTTCTCCTTTGCTTAGTTTGTTCCCAATCAGAATCTGAATTACTCAATAGCGACTTTCTCTTCTTCGAAATGAATTTATTTTTGCAAAAACCCAAGGAGGATTCAGTTCCCAACAAGTTGCAAGAAGAAATTGTTTTGTGGCGTGTTAATGTGGTTGGAAAACGCTCCGTGGCCGATTTCTTTTGTCTGCGATGATGACATCTCTTCTGTTTCCCCGCACTTGCTTCTGACCTGTCAGCAAATCATGGAAAAAAAATTAGCGCTAATGTATTTCGTTCTTAATGTGGAAACTGAGTTAGTAATGGCAGAATTACCGCGTAATTCCTATTTTTCGCTTAAGCTTCATTTTATGGTCTACAAGAGATTCGACAAACATTTCAGCGCTCTCACTACTGCTTGAACTACTGCTGCTGTCACTCTCACTCATGTCCACGAACTCCGGAGTAGTATATTTGACTTTCTTGTTCTTGGTGAGTTTTCGACGCTTCAACATATTATAATTTCCTCGGACTCCTCCAAATAAACCACAAGGTCTCAAATTCTCGGGTGATGAACTATTTCGACAGTTCCCATTTTGTTCAGAATCGAAAATTACATCACTGGAATCTGCTCCTCCAAAGTCTATTGTTGTAATTGTAACATTGGAAGATCCTGGTTGTGGCTGCTGTACTGCATTCAAAGTAACTGAAATTTCAGATTTTTCAACCTTTGCTGGTTTGGAATTGTTCGGCTTCTCCTCGTCATCTGATGATAAAGTAATTACAGCTAATGGCGGAGGTTTTATTACAGGATGAACTCCAAGGAGCTCAATTTCATCGTCATCGGCAGCTGGAAGTACTGGAGCGGGCTGGGGCGGTGTGTGAATGCGACTTTTCTTGATTTTCTTGAGAACGTCAGAAACACGGCTACTAGAATTCGAGTTCAAAACGGATGTTGAAGGGTCAAAGTTAAAACCAGCATTTCGACGAGATAGTGAATCTGAACTAGCATTTGTAACGGAGGAGTCGCTGTGATTGCTAAAATGTTCCACGCTTGGTCCTGGTCTTCCTGAAATGGTGGAACTAAGACCGTCTAAGGAGATTTGATTATCTGCACCAATCATGTACATTAACTGATTATGTCTTCGTGCAGCGCAACTATATCTCTCAGGCCGTGGAGCCGAGGGATCTGCAAATGTGGAACTAATTGGATATCCAGTCTCCACAGGACAGCGAGGACGATCAAAGTCCATTGTTCTTATCGCATCAGTGGCTGGTTGATCGGAAACTTGTTGTAAAACCGGGTCTCTTAGTCGAGTTTGTGACCTATTTCGAAAATATCATTGTAGGATAAACAACTGAGCAAAAAGACAAGTCAGAACTATATGAGCGTATTCAGAATTGAATTGGTAAAGTCAGAACTTGTATGTAAAAATTAAAGCAATAAAGCAAAGCGCTTTAGTTCGCAGGTTTTGAAGAAGCTATCGAAAAAAATCGTGTTTTTGTATTTTGTTTACATAAGCATAACTTAACACAAACCAAACTTACGTATAGCGGTGCCCGTCAATTGGCTGTTCAAGCCTTGAAGTTGAAATATCCGTTGGTGGTTGTGGTCTAAAACGATTCAGTGACTCGAGGGCAGATTCCCAATCATCCAACTGGCTTGCGCGTCCTGCGTCGAACATGGACAAAGATACTGCGTTCGAGTGAGCTGCTGGTGGTTGGCGAGCTTGGTCCCAAGGAAAACGTCTCCCACTGGAAGTAGGTGAGTCAACGGGTCTGGATATGGTGCTAGTTCGATGTCCGCTGACTGCATTTATACGAAGTCCTCGTTCTGTTAGATGACTTTCATAAGCTTGTCTAAATTGATCAGCTCTAGCACTTTGATGCTGATTACGGAAAAAATTGTGATGCAAGTTGAGACGACATGGCGGTGGACTTGGGCTACTAGGGCCTACAATTACAGTAAGAGCTTCCGGAACCAATTGGTCAGTAGGATTAGCGTTAGAGGAACTCCTTAAATCTGCTATACGCCTTGCTGCACGAGCTGAAGATAATTCAATAGAAAAAGAATTAAAAAACGATGCTAACGGCAAACACAAAAAAAAAACATGTCTTACGACGTCTTTGTGCATTGTTGTTTGAATTCGCTTCAGGATCCAGCGTCTCAATGCAGTCAGAATCTGAATCTGTATCAGAAGAGTCGATTGTAACAACAATTGGCGAAGATTGCGCTGGCGTTCCAAATCGTGCGGTTGAAATTGTAATGCTATCTGCATCAGCGCTACTAGTAGTAGATGATGTTGACGTCATGGTCGTGTTTGTGCTTCGATGAGATCTAGGAGCCGTTGAAGATGTGCTATCACCACTGGTAGCAGTAGCGGAAGTAGCAAAAGTGCTATTGGAAGATGGATTCGTATAGTGCGCCACTCGATCATACTCTTCCATTACCATGCCAGAAATTAAAAAATGGTAGAACTCGTGTTGAAAATGTCGAGTTCTCATTCCTAGGTGAGAATTAATCATTTCTCGGAAGTCTCGAGACCGAATATCGTAACGTGGCAGAAGGCTAAGAATTACGTCGAAAACATAGCCCATCTACGTAATTAAAAAATAAATTGTAAAAAAAAATATAACTTCTTGCATGTACATTAAAAGGTATAATAGTACATGCCTCATTTCTGGATCGATGGATACCCATAAGAGCCATTATTTCTCGATAAAGCCAAGCAGATATACGAGGGAGTGCAGAAGGATGAGTCTGGAAATATTCAACAGAAGGAAAGAAAACAGTTCCAGCCGGAAGCGTAGCGGCAAATGGCTGGACAAATTGAAGCCTGTCGTAAATTCTCTTTCGATTCTGATACCCTCGAAGTGAAGAATCCGTAGCAATTGTATTAGCATTGTCATCGATAGATCCAAATAGTTCGCTTCGTAAATGTAGAAAAAAAAATTAGTTGTATATAAATTGTCTTTACTGCGAAGGAAAACTGAGTGACAAATTTACGTACGGTTCCTCCGTATAAAACGGATTGTCCAAAACAGATCGTCCTGGGGCTCCACTACTATAGTTCATGAAGTCTATAGCCCTGGGTTCACTAAATGGACCCATTTCCAAGATTCTAATGTAGCTATTATTCTGGTGTTGGCGACGCTCACGTTCCCGCTCTCGTACCATTCGTTGAAATGAATATCCATGATCATGAAACGGTGATGGAGGGTGGCCCATGACCCCGACTTGAAGCGCATGTGTTTGAGGCATCGGGTCGTCGTATCTGAACGATGGTAGTTGACTGTAAGTAACCAAGTACAAACATTGAGTATTCAGAATCTTCTGATGAATAAAAGAGGAGTTAACTTACGCTCTAAATCCTTCAGTAGTAAGTCTAATGGATAAGTGTGGGACGATGCTAGCTGGCTGAGGAATGTGATACTCATCATAATCATCATTGTTGCGAATATTGTGATATATACTTTGAAAGTTGCTTTTGCACAAGGGACACTCGGCCTTAATTTTTGACCATTCTAGTAAACACCCAAAGCAAAATTGATGTATACACGAGTTTGTGTAACACCGATTAGAAAGATCTCCGAGGCAAATGGCACATTTAGCTGGAGACGACGATGGGTCTGGACGAGGAGGACACTGGTCACTGACACTGGATGTAGAGGCAGACGTTCCACAAGCTGAAGTTGAAGGACGAGTATCTGTCTCCTCCGTGGCAGTATTAGTAGAAGTAGTTGCTGCAGCCGCGGCTGCGGCGGCTCGAGTCATCATTTTGTTCGTATTTGGCCGGCACTTTGACTTTTCGATTTGCCGTGGCATGATACCAGCAAGCGTAATTTGTTCAAGTATGGATCTTCCGTTGATGCGATTCCGACTGCGATTCCAGAGTTGAGATGTTAAATTAATTTAGTGCATCAATTATCAATCAGTGTTCATAACTCTAAAGTCAGCTTTATTATTACATCGTCAATGTTTAGAAAACGCTCGCTCACCTCAATAGTAAGTTAATGAAGGGTAAATACAGACAAGGAATAGGTAGGTTCTCGTCCTGAACCCGATCCGAACCGCCTGTAAAATTGATGTAAGTTTTTCAGTTCGAAAAATCCAGCCTTTATGCGGAGTTTACAACCTGCGAGGCGGAAAACAGGAGAAAGGGATTGGATTAGCATCAGATTCGTCACTACTTGCGCTAATTGTGTCGGAAAGGGACGATTTAAATGCTTCTACGCTTAAACTCCTGTTAATTACCTCCTTATTCCAAACAGAACTTTCAAACACCCGACAAACAAGTAATTGAGCCGAAAATTTCGACTCGAAACACCTGAATACTGAACTAATTAATCAATTCAACTAATTAACTAACTACTTACTCGAGTAACCAACTTACTTTGGATCTCCCACAACAGCCCGCAGGACAAAGAAGGTTACCACTTAACAGTAGAAATCGTTCTAACTTTCACTCGCGAATCCTAATTACTTTTTTTCGCGATTAATCGTCTCATTACGTTTGGTTTACTCATGAAGACTAAGATGTGTACCACGTCCGTTACACCGTTAATTAGTAAAGTACCTTCATCTTAATTAATCTTAAACCTAAACACGCTTCCATTTGTTCAACTAGCCACTATTTTTTTTTTTACAAATTTTTAAATTACACAACAGATTTCTGCTCAAAATGAATTAGCAAAAAAATAGGCAACTTCTTCACCTTGAAAAGGTTAACTTTCAATTTCTACAACGAAATCATTAGTTTCCCTTTCCTACTTTGAAATTCCTGAGAATTTGAATTCTAGCGCTAAAAATGTACAGGAAACGTTTCCCGCACCCCATGCAAGATGGCAAGAATTTCGTTTTTGTAACAATGAGATCACGCCTTGACAAAACGTTGAATTTTGCAGAGCCTAAACCTTAATTGCTTGATTAACGCATCCGATTTCCAAATTTACGCCACTTACGCCTGTAAAAATGGTAATTGCAGAGTAAGGTAAACTTATTTGTCAAACTAATTACGACTTTCCAGATGCCTCCCCAGCATCCCTCCAAAAACACTCCCTCCCACTGACTTGCATGACACTAAAACCATCCTCATTTACATTCAGTTGACATGATCGTGGCCGACGTGACATTGACATTGGCCAAAGAACCTGTCACTGAGCAGAATTCCAAATGCGTGACGACGATGGGCTCAAAATAGGAATTGTTGGGATTCGCATATCGTTTTGGATCATATCCTGGGAAGTTGTTGAAGGAAGGGAGCGTGTGAAGCTTGTAAGTGGGCATTGTGCTGGGATAACAATCGTGTGACCTTGACTATTTTAATTGGAATACCTCAATGGACACAAATTATGGTGTAGGTAGGTATTTAGGGGCATCACAATTAATTTCTGCATTAATTGCTAAGCGGACTTGGGCTTAGACTCTTCCTCGGCATTCCGGATCGGTTGAACTTTTAATAGTAAATTTAAAATTACCCAAATTAATCGACAGTAACGGAATAAGGTGCAAGTACAATTGCTACATGCCTTTTGAGCAGTGAACTTTACATTTCCGTAGTCCGCCATTTGCCCCTGCATCTGCCTTCTCGAGGCAATTCATAAAGCTATTAATTGCATTGTAATTTTGCAAAAGAGGCGAAATGGAGTGCTCTGCCAGTATTCTACAGTCCATCTTGGCCAAAGGTAATGTGCACTTGATTTAATTTTTAAATATTTTATTGGACTTGTCAAAAAATAATTTTAAGTGTCAGTGCGTTAAAATAACTCAGGTATAAAAACCTCATCTATGAGTAAGTGAAGTTAGCGCTGATTTACAGTAGGCATGTTGATTTTTTTTTATTATGAAACGTTTCAGAATAAATAAAAATAATGAATGGTTTAGGTAAATTCCAGTTAGTTTTGTGAATGAATTTCCAAATTTTAAATGTGAGTTGAAAATTAACTTTGATATAATCAAGTGCAGCATAAGTCCCTTTCAATAGTGAAAAAAAAATTGTCTATTTAACTATTTGATATTTAATTCAATTTAACAATTTACTTAAGGAAATAAGATTTACTTTTTAAATGGAAGATGTAAAGTAAATGTAAAAATAGATAGTGCAATTAATGAAATTATTTTGTAAACACCCCAAAAAAAAGTAAAGAAGAAAAAAATAGGAGCATTTAAATTTTTAACTTAAATGGAGCAATTTTGTTTTTACAATTAGATTATTGAGGTAATTAGTTAAGGTAATTAGTTAATGGTTAAGTGTTTGTAGCCTTACAATATTCCATTGTTTGACGAAGATGTGTCATTGTTAAGTGACACATATTGTTAATAGAGGGGATTCTGGAAGGAATCTTATCCATTTCTAGGGCCTTTCCCTTTGGGTAGTAATGACGAAGCGTGTAGATTTAATGGGAAAGTAGCTAAATCCTAATTGATTTAAGTGAACTAATGAGGACTATCAAACTTATTTACATTTCTGGAAATTATCATTCTTCAGCAAACAGCCAAGTGTGTGACACAAGTGGAACAGTTCAAACTTAAGTTGTCACCCTTGCGCCTTCTACAACTCTGTCTCCTCAATTACGTAGCTTAATAGTCTTCTCAATTACTATTAATTTAAATCATCTCTTACTTAAATCATTATCAAAATCAGGCGTCAAGTGGTGCTAAGTCGGGCCAATTACAAAACTACAAATTCTTATTTTCCAGTGTCACAACAATCTAAGGCCAACGGATTCATGATGGAGAGGGATACTGGTGAAATGGTTGTGCCCATCAAAATTTCCAGCAACAGGTACAGTTTACTCTAATTTTAATTGTAATTAGTATATTACTAATTACAATTAGAATTAGACCGTATTTATAAAAAAAAATACGATTTTGATTTAAAAAAAAACGGGCTTGCTGAACCTTTGATATTGCGATTTTGCGAAACTGCAAGATTTTTTTTTCTAAACCTTTGTTCGATGCCCTTGAGGGTTTATGCAAGTAGGAATTCCGATCAAGTGGTCGTTACCCCGCAACGCAAACTTTTGACCTTTGACCTTGCTTGTCAAACTTATCTTAGCGTAGAAGAGGCACGCAGACGCAAGGCTAAAGTGCGTACTAGTGACCAGCAATGTAATTAAGGGAAATTGTTATTATTAAAAGAGATTTTGCAAGCGTCTCTATTTTTTTGCTACTTAAATTTTCTGGTCATCATAATTTGTGATTTAGTACTTGCGACAGGCTGCATAATTTCCAGTAGCGATTTGTAAGCTACACTCCAAAGCCCCAAGTCAAAATCCATTAATTCGCGGAAGCGTTCGCCAATAATTTTAATGCCATGGAATTTCAACTGGGTCACGGATTGGCTCAAGCTTCAGATTTATAGTGAGCGATAATTTATAGGGAGCACTTTGTAAAACGAAATAATAGTTGTGGTTCAGCTCTCTGTAAATTGGCAACAAGTGAAATTTCTGCAAAATTATTTCGTAAATTTGCGAACTTGCGGCGACGCAAACAGTTTAGGAAATTTCGGAATTTTGCTGCACCTAGTTCTAACTGCAAGTGCTTCAACCCTTACCTGTAATTAATGGCATCCAAGAAATGCAATAAGTTCCGGGGCATGGCTTCCGGACCTTCAAAAATGGCAAGGTGAGGCAAATTGCAAATACCAATAATTTTCCAATTTTCCCAACTTGCAAAACCTTGCTTTTATAAGCAATTTTCCGGAAATATGGGAAACGCTTCCTTACCAACGGCACGTATCCCTTGCAACTTCCCATTTTGTATCACGTCATTGAACTTGGCCATTTGAGCCACATTTTGCAATAGTTTGCAAATAATTTGCATCCAATAATTATGGCACTCATCGCACGGCTCAACCCATCGCTATTCAAGGTCAGTTGAGACTTTACAATCAAGGATTCATAAATTGTGTTACGGTGATTGATAGCCATAAAAAATACTGCGGTAAACCAAATACTAGCTTCTCCTTCTACCAATTCAAAGAAAGTTCTCGAGTAATTGATTTCAATTTCGTCCTATAGCCCAATTGAACCTCTTACCTTAGCAATTTGTGGTCTAATTTGTGCGTCTTTGACAATTTACGCAGGAAAATATCGCCGGGACTTGCCGCACCGTCAGGCAGGTAATCACTTCAGTATTTCTCTATCTAGGTTTACTGCCCAATTGTTTATAGTCTTGACCTCAATTAACTTTAATTAAGGTAGGAAATAACTGGGTTTTGTGGCTTAGACTCTGATTGATTACCAAAACCATTCACAGACAAACATAGAGATCCAAACGGTTGCATTTCTACGTTTCGAAAATGTCGTTAAATAAAGCTTCAAGTTAATCGCGTTTCGTTCTGCTCGATTCAACTAAATTAAAATTAATTAAAATTAAACTTAAGTCAAGGAAGATGTTTAGAAAGGAGATGCTCAAGTTAGTGAAAATTACAGATTCACCATTTCAGTGGGAAAGAAATTGAAACAAGCTTTGATTTTTGAAACAAAAATCCTTCAATCCTCAATCGTGAAAGTGCATTTAAAAAAAATTCATTTACTAAATAACGTTTTGATTTTTAAATACTAAATTAGATCCGTATTTAATTCATTAGAATTCTTAGGAATCTTTATTGACGTGCGTTAGGAAGAGCGTCATTTCCCTGTTTTTGATTTTCTTTTGACTGTGCACAGCCCGGGAACGTACCGAAGGAAGAGTTCGAGTTCAGAAGTCCCGCTCCAGCACAAATTGGCTCAGCCAGGGGTAGATCGGAGTCATCACAGTGTCAGTGACGGGAGGTCAGAGGTCACGTCCACGCCTCATCGAAAGACGTCCACGGTCCGAAGGGTGAGCCTGTCATTCGCCGAACTACTCGCTCCCAGAATGACTGACCTTCCTCCTCCGCCCCAACCATGGCCAAATACCAAGGAAGACTATGAACTCAACGAAGTCATTGGTGAGTCACCTCTCACTCTGTCAATTGGTTACGGGACAATCCCTGGACTAAATAACGGATAAATCATAAATCAAAACCATGATGATATTGTAATGTAGGTGTCGGTGCAACGGCGGTCGTTCATGCAGCCTACTGCATCCCTCGCAATGAGAAGTGTGCCATAAAGAGAATCAATTTAGAGAAATGGAATACCAGCATGGAGGAACTACTGGTTAGACGTTTTTATTTCATTTGAGGAATTGTAAAACTTCGGAAACTAGAAAGTAGTGATTTACTTTGCAGAAAGAGATCCATGCGATGTCATCCTGTCATCACGAGAATGTTGTCAATTACTATACCTCGTTTGTAGTGAAGGAAGAGCTGTGGTTGGTTCTTCGACTCCTGGAGGGCGGATCTCTTTTGGACATAATCAAGCATCGTATGAAGTCGGCCGACTGCAAGCATGGTGTGTTTGATGAGGCGACTATTGCGACGTAAATAGAGAAGAGACTTGTTTATTTTCAATGCTAATACGTGCTGGGTATTATCAATGAGGTTTTGCACTTGTTTTTGACAGGGTTCTCAAAGAAGTTTTAAAAGGCCTTGAGTATTTTCATAGTAATGGCCAAATTCACCGAGACATCAAAGCAGGGAATATCTTGATGGGAGAGGATGGGACTGTCCAAATCGCAGATTTCGGTGTTTCAGCCTGGCTCGCAACTGGTGGTGATCTCTCACGTCAGAAAGTTCGACACACTTTTGTCGGGACTCCATGTTGGATGGCACCGGAAGTTATGGAGCAAGTGAGTAGAATTGTGATATCCTAAACTAAAGTCACACCCTAGTACATGAGAAGTAAATACGAATATCTTGAGGTTACATATGTTATTATTTTTAGGATCATGGATATGATTTCAAGGCTGATATTTGGTCCTTCGGTATTACAGCAATTGAAATGGTCACAGGAACCGCTCCGTTTCATAAATATCCGCCTATGAAAGTGCTAATGTTGACCCTTCAAAATGATCCGCCGACCATTGATACCGGAGCGGAAGATAAAGATCAATATAGCAAAAACTATGGAAAAACTATTCGGAAGATGATTGCCGACTGCCTACAAAAAGACCCTACTAAGCGACCAACTGCTATGGAACTCCTCAAACATCCTTTCTTTAAAAAGTCCAAAGACAAGAAGTATTTGCAACAGACTCTTCTGTCGATTGCCCCTACAATTGAAACTAGAGTTCAGAAGGCTGCGAAGAAACAACCCGCGAGTGGAAAATTACATCGGACTGTAAGTGGAGAATGGGTGTGGTCAAGCGATGAAGATGAAGATGACAGGAGTGCGAGTGGAGGCAGGAAGAGTATGAGACGACATTCATCGGCTCATGAAACTGCTGGCGGCGTAGATGTTTCAGGAGCGGAAAGTGGTGGAAACGTACCAAGGCGGCCATCAGAACCTATGTTATGTGGCTCATACGGTCAACAGCAGTCGACTCTTGTCCATTCGCCAGGGGCCTTGTCCGGAGGTGACGAGAATGGGCCTTATGCCACCTCGGAGGACGAAACACTCAATCTAGTACTGAGAATGAGGTTAGTTTGGTATTGGTTTCAAACTGGGAGTGATTTTCTGTTTTCTTCACATTCGGAAACCGATGTTGAACATGTCAAATTGCAAAGTTTTAATTTTTAGTTTAATTTAAAGAAATTCTCGGCGGGAGCTCAATGATATTCGGTTTGAGTATATTCCTGGCAAAGATTCGGCTGACGGAATTGCATCTGAACTAGTTGGAGCTGGGCTAGTAGACGACAAGGATTTTGCCTCGATTACAGCCAGCCTACAGAAGTTAATAGCTAACAGAAGCCAAATCCGTCATCTAACGTTTCCCCTGGTAAGTTTAAGTTATGTGACATTATATGTTTATCTAAAGTTCACTTTGACCTCGAATGTTATCTAGAGTTCCGGTTTACCACCGTCGGAAATCCCGGATGACAAGTCTCTAATTGGCTTTGCTCAGATGAGTATATCAGACAACTGAATTAGACTGAATAACTGAAATCCTTTACTGGCAATGAGAACAAACTCCGCTAGCTTTGCTCTGCTTGCAAAATTAAAGCTAATACGAAAGATATCAAGAGCTAGAGCCACAACCTTCCTTTTTACCATTTGCAAACAAAATTGCAAGTTTATGCGCTTGAAAAACAAATCGTAATTCATCATGTCTCATGATTTTTAGTCACTTATTTTTAGGTAGCGCCAGAGCAATTTTTCTTTATCTTTAGTAGCGACCATGAACATCGTTGTCATTTTTGTGTTAGGGTAGTCTGCCTTTAGTGAAACCGTTTTGTGCGTGTACAAATAATAACAATAATTAATTATTGTGATGAAGGTTATTAAAACAGACTGTTTAATCATAATGATAACATTTTGGTTGTATTCATAGTTGGGTTTGTCCAATCAATGGATCCCATTTTTAAATGTTGCGTGAGAGCTGTACAGCTAACTTTAGGTGAAAGAAACGAAACTTGAATTAATACTAAACATCAATTAGTAACTGGTAGAGAGGGTTAAGTCTTGATTTTTGGGAATCCACCCATTTTCTCCTCTTTCCTTTTCTGTGCCATTACTTTCTTTCGTAGATGTTCCTTATAGTCCAATATTCCGCCTTCCCATTTAGTTACTGTACCTTTCTCGCATACCCAAATTTCGTTAGCCACCTTAAAAAACAAAACCGGAAATATGTCAATGATTGAATCCAATCAAAATACTACTAGTAATAAAATTTTAAAACCGGTACCTACCTGTGAAATGAGTCGAAAGTCGTGAGAAACCAGGATCATGCCACCTTCAAAGTTCGCAATGGCGTCAGCCAATGCATCAATGGTTTCAATATCCAAATCTAAAATTAAACAGTTAACTCTTAAAATTTCATTTTGATATTAACGTAATTAAAGACTCACGATTGGTAGGTTCGTCAAGAAGCAGCAGGTGTGGGGCTTGCTGAGAAATCCAGGCAAAGACAACTCGACACCGTTGACCATCTGAAAGCTGACGGATTGGACTAACCTGGATAAATATCAGAATAATTAAAACTTGTTTATTAAGAAAACTAATTCGATTCTCGGTTATCGTTTTTTATGTATACATTATTTATTGTATATGCTTTGTACCTGTTGTTTTCCGGTAAGTCCATATCGTCCGACGATTCGCCTCATCTCTTCTCGTTCCTTTATGTCTGGAAAGCATTTTAACATATAGTCAAGTGGAGAAAGGTCTAAATCAAGGAGCTCGTGGAGGTGCTGATGGTAGCGGCCGAAACGAAGATGAGAGTTCTTTCGAATCATTCCTTCCGTGGGATGTATCTGATAGATTTTTATTAAATTTAGTGGAGAATGATCATTTGCGAATTCTGATGTAGAAAAACTTACATCTCCGAAGAGTAATTTTAACAGCGTACTTTTTCCTGCTCCATTGGGCCCTACAAGAGCCAACCTTGTGTCCAAATCTATTCCAAATTCTAAATTCTTGTATATCCAAGGCGTATTCTCATTATATCGAAAGCTGACGTTTTGGACCATTATCACTGGAGGAGGAACTAAAATAAATTAAGAGTAATTAAAACCCATGTGAAGATTAAACCATAACCCGTCTGAGTAAAATTGTATAGTTGAATCTCACTTGTTCCACATGACGGAAAGTAAAATGAAACTGTCTTGTCTGCTGTAACTTTCTCCGTCAATCCCCCTGCCACCATCTTAGCCAAAGTCTTTTCCTTGGACTGTGCCTGACGAGCCAATTTAGCTGAACCGTGACCGAATCGCGCGATATAGTTCTATATTGAGATTCAACCATTAAAAACGGATTTAATTAGTGTTACCGTTGAGGAAAGTGAACAATTATCACACTCTTATTCTAGAACGTGTGGAAATCAGGTAACGCTTCGGGTGTGATTGAACATTCGATTTCAAACTGTCAAATGAAGGTCAACTCTCCATAAATTGAAATTTACGCGAGTCGGCACAATCAAATAGAGTAATGAAACCGTATTCATCGGCCTTTTAGTTCATCACTTATGTATCAAATGTAACGAAGTTATAGGAAAAAAAATCAATAAAATATCGTTTTCTCATATACCTTCATATGTGCAATTTGGTCCTGTTCCCAATTGAACTGCTTAGCCTGATTTTCTAATAATTCCAAGCGCGTTTGCACGAATTGGTCGTAGTTACCCTAAAAATTTTCAGCAATTAACTTCAAGGCTGATTGTGTACAAACTATAAACATTGCATGCTAAGAAATGAAAGACTTACGCCGAAATACTTTAATTTCTTCTTATCCAGATGAATTATGTTGGTACAAACTCCGTTCATGAAATCTTGTGAATGGGAAATTATAACCAAAATACGTTTGTATGTTTTCAGTTCCTCTTCCAACCAAACGCAAGCATCAAGATCAAGGTGATTTGTTGGCTCGTCCAGCAAGAGAAGATGAGGGCTCACGTACCTAAAACGCCAAAATAACGTTAGTTTTACCCAATTCGATGAACTTACATCTTAAATTCAAAACGTACAGAGCCTTGGCTAAAGAAATCCGCATACGCCAACCTCCGCTGAAATCTCGGCACTTTTTCTGTTGCATCTCCTTTGTAAATCCTAAACCATGAAGAATACGACCCGCTCTGACCTCAGCTGTGTCGGCATTCATGTCATCCAGCCGCTCATAAACTTCCATAAGTTGCTGCTGAGACTCATCGTCCGTGGCTTCAACGAGTTCTTCAGCTAACTTTTCAAGCCGTATCCGTTCCTCGTCAACTTCCATGACACAGGTGAGAGCTGACTTATCACTTGCCGGGATTTCTCGAGTGAGATGGTAAACATCGATGATTTCCGGAATTGGAACTTCACGGTTTCCAACAACGGCGAGCAACGTTGACTTCCCGGCACCATTCGCCCCGATAAGGCCATACCGTCGCCCGCAATTTAATTCTAAGTGTGTATCCTGCAGGAGTTCCGCACCGTGAAATGTTATTGAAAAATTGTCTATTTTTACATCACGACTTCTTGGATGAATACCAAGGACACCGGTACAGCCACGCGCTTCTGCAGCAATCTTTGCATCTAAATCTAACTTCTTGCATAGCAATTCTACAAGAAATAAAAATCAGGTTAGCCGACTTTTGAAACGTGAGCATTATTTTAGGTTGAAGATTACTACCTTCTGCACTGAACCCTTCAGGCTCAGGTGACCCGCTTTTACTGTGTCCATTTGTGAGGCCTTCAGTGTGTCCATTCCCGTTGACCTGGGCCACCTCTGGTTTCCCATTCTCTACAGGGGTCCCTGATTTTTGACCCGGTTTTCCTTTGGCCTTTGCAGCTAACTTCTTTTCGAGATCTCGTTTCTTCTTGGCGTCTGACGGCATTTTTTATTGGATAACGATTGGTGTACGAGCACAGATAAGTAAAAAGTAATTAGTAAAAACGTTAGTTAATTTATTAAATTAATCGGATAGCGAGCAGCCTGTTGTTGCAGCGAAGGCTGAAATGAAAAGGAAAATTACCAGACTTAAAATGACGAATAAAAAAGCTGCGATAAGTCCATGCACAATTATTCGAAATTCCCGGCCACAAATTTCAAAGAAGTATTTTTCTTCCGTGCGTCACTCGCCACCTTATTGCGTCTGAAATCTTCAGTTATGTTCAAAGATACGTTTTGAGTTAAATTTTTAAAATTAAGCTTAATTAATCAGCTTTTTTTTTTTAATTATGAAACAAAGCTTCATTTAATTTTTTTCAATCTTCAATGTTGTTTCCCGAAAAGTTGGAAATCGAAAAAAAAACTTCCAATTCGGGAAAGGAAAGTTTTGCTTTCTTTTTCATAAATGGTCTTTTCATGACACCGTTGACCTCTAAAACCTGTTTTTTATTTGGTTCCAATTTTGCGAAAATATTTTTCATTTTTCCAAAATTGGATTTTGTACTAAATTGTGCCTTGTGCCTAAAATGGGAAATTGACCCACTAGTGAGCGGTGACAGCCCAAAAAAAGCGTTAGAGATTGCAAGGATGCAAAAGATGCAATTTAGCACCACCGTCAGGTGGAGAAACTTTTCCTTTTAAGTAATTAGCATTCCAAATTAATTTCTCCCAAGTGCTTAACGCCCTGCCTTCAAAATTATGAAGCTTATAGTATTAGTATGGTATTAGGGAAGGGATCGAGGGCAGTAGGAAGGAAGTGCTAAACTGCGGTTTCATTTCCCCTGTGAACTTCACCCTCCCAATTTTCAATTTTGCAAATAAAACACAATTTTTTGTAAATCATCGCCTCATAATTAGCCGAAGATTTTGTCAAGTAGACGCATGTCATCGCTTTGATAGTTCGCTGTAGCGTTTTTCAGCTTGGTCACGTTTTCAGTACCGTTGGTCGATAGATTTCAAGAAGCGCTGCCTTGCAAAGTTTCCAGTGTTCAAATTACCTTGTTAAGAAACTTATTTTTAGTACAGCGTAAAAAAAAATTAACTTTTATTTTTTCTGCCCCTTAACAAGACGTTTATGCAAGGAAGTTCTAGGAGACGCCAATTAATTGAGCAAATTCGGGATAGTGTCAATCCCAGAAAATGCCCAATTACCAACTTTTCTCATTCGTTTTAATCATCTCAATTAGTTGCTTCTCACCAATTAGTCAAGTTGAGAGTCGTGCTGCGAGATACCTCAATAAAATTGAAGGTAAGGACTAATTTTTTTCCATCTTCATTCTTCCTAATAATGAAAAGTTAAATAGAAGTTGTGCGAGATGACTAAAATTGACTTTTCCAACTCTTCGTTTGATTTTGAGGGAGAATGGAAAGGGAGAAAGTAATTAAAATGGTCCTAAAACTTTTCCTTTTTGTGTTGTGAAACACAAAAGAAAGGGGAAGGACTTTTAAAAGTTTGTTAATTAATTAATTACTTTCCCAGAGACTTAAGAGGGAAGATGAGTTTTAGAAGACGATTAAAATTCAGGGTTTTCAGCAGCCCATCTTCAATTCAATTCTGATCAAAAACTTTTGAGAGTCGGAGCCACTTCCGGCCGAACGAATTTGGGAAAGAGCTTCTTCAGAAAAGCTTCCTAAAAGTTCTTCAAACCCTTTTTTCTTCTTCTAAAATTCCTTATTTTCACCAAGAATATTCATAAATCAGTCACTTTTTAAAGGATTTATTTAAGTCTCTTTTAGGCTGACGCTGGAAGGAGCATATGAGGAAAACTTAATAAAATATGTAAACTTTCTCCTCTTTTTTTTCATTTCTCGGTTCTTCTTTTGCGTTGTTGTGATTCTTTGGGCCGGAAGAATTCAATGACTGGATGCATTCATTCAAACCAAATTTAAAATTTAGAGCTGGAACAACCAAGGCTGAAGGTAAGAATCTTGTAAGCTTGTAAACTAGACAACAAGGGCTTTTTTTCTTATGC
The DNA here is from genome assembly GCA_021029175.1 of Bilobella aurantiaca. NCBI lineage: Eukaryota > Metazoa > Arthropoda > Collembola > Poduromorpha > Neanuridae > Bilobella > Bilobella aurantiaca. Next base: position 756 of record VYYI01000035.1, on the reverse strand, counting down.
CAAAAGTTTTCTTTTTCTAAAAATGGGGCATTATTCAGTCCATTTCCTTTACATTTTGCCTTGACGAGTGATGACAGGGTCGTGAGCTCCTCGTAGATCTTGATCTCGTTGTTGGGCCTCCCTAAGGAATAACATTGGACAAATGGAATCTTGCATAAATCATGACTGTTGTTTTGGGTTTTAACTTTCTTTTTACATTTTACGTCTTTTTAGATGCAGCTTTTTGGTATAACTCTGCACAAGGGGATTTAGCCGAAAAGTTGTCCGAAACGAGGATTCAGCGACAAGCCAAAAATGTAGTGTTCTTCCTTGGTGATGGAATGTCAGTGGTCCATAATGAATATGGCAATTGGACCAATTAATGCTTCATATTTTTATATAACATTTAGTAATAGATTATTTGAAATCCAGGTCACTTCCTACGGTAACTGCAGCCAGAATTCTTAAGGGACAACTCGAAGGACTCCCTTTTGGAGAGGAAGCTCAGCTCAATTTTGAAAAGTTTCCTTATATTGGGCTTTCGAAGGTAATACTTTATATTTTTAATATTGTGTGGGTGGTGGGTTTCTTTAATTTATTTTAACGCGTAAAGGTTTCAGCTATAAGAAACTAAGAATTCGTTAATTAAGTGCTAGAAAGTTGCCTGTAAAAAAAAGTTAGCCTATTTCATTTGTAAATCGTTGTAGTGGATTGATTAAGCGGCTTTGAAATAAGTGTGACTAATGTACCAAACACAATGATTATGATTTTGAGATG
>VYYI01000034.1:0-73442 GCA_021029175.1 Bilobella aurantiaca | reverse complement strand
TTAAAATGAGAAATAATTAAGTATTTTTTATATGAAACATAGTAGAGGCGATGCCGATTCCAGGGAATCCTAATTTGACCTTGTACGTTACTCTAGAGCTGAGCTAGGTGCACCGGCATCGGGCCATTTTTAGCCGCAAGTCGCCTATCCCCGTTACTACGGTCCCGTCCCCCTTAATCATACTACCGGAAACTGCGAAAACTGAAAAATTCACTTCTTCTTTTTCTTTCTATGATTTGCTAGGTGAAAAATTCACTTGAATTAAGGAAAGTTCGACATGAAAAGAGAAACTGAATAAATTCCAATTTCAAAATTATAAATACCGTAACGTATTATTTTACTGTAAAATAATAATGTTGCCGAATTAATTACAGTTTCACATAATTTACCACAGAACGTTTACTTAAATAATCTTTCAGTGTTCAGGAAGCAATTAACTCCTCTCGCAGGGTCGTGAGCACATCTCCAAGTAAGTTGGTACCTCTCCATGTCTTCCTGGAAAAAGCCCGAGGGTCAGAAGCCCTAAGTCCGATGCCGTAAATGCTGTCGTTAGGACTTGCCTCCACTAAAGTCGTCCCTTCAGTTCCCATCAATTGGTCTAACAAAATGGGGTTCTGTGTAAACTTCAGCTTATTTCCCTCATAAATTATTCGCCGGTTGTGCTCTTTCCAAATATTTTCGTCAAAGTTCTTGACTTGCCTCCCAAGACCCTTGACATATTGCGGACTGTACCCAGAGTTACGAATTTTTTCGGCGATTTCAAAATCCTTAAAAAGCTCGGCCTTATTCATCATCATCCACTGCTCAGCGCAGTTGAATGTAAGCTCAGTTCCAGTATCCGAAAAGAGAGTAACGCCCCTGAAAGTACATGGATGAAATTGAGAGAAAGGAGAATCCGTGGCGTAGAAAAATGTGAACTGTTCCCGAGTGACCGCCCCTGACCCCATGACGCTGCCTTCACTGGACATTTTCTGGTCTTACTTTAAACCCTATTTACAGCAAAATTATCTTTAATTTTATTTTCACTGAGGATACTAAATAGCTTAAAAAATATTATTTTACCTTTTTTGTTCGCCTAAACTAGCGGCCTAACCTCAATGAAGTTCGCTGACGTGAGGAAACCAAATTGGCGTTAACGATTTACCCACGATCCGTAGATAGCCTTTTACAGCTAATTAGTTACCTATGATAAGATTATGATTAAATCAATACCCATCAAATACCACCTGTTTTGTTAATCATCTTTCCTTTGATTTGTTTTCGCCAAAAGTCAAAAGCTGTCAAAACTTTAATAAAAAAAATTCCCGCTGTTTAAGAGTTCTCTTCCTGCCTTATTAAGGTTTGATTCTACTATGGCTAAAAACTTAAGTAATTGAATTATTAAACACTTACACTAAAATGCTAAATAAAACACTATCAATTAGTAATCCGAATTTAGTAATCATTAAGGGCCTTTGCTACTCTCCTTCTAAATGCTTCGATAAGGTCGCATCCTCGCATCATCTACTTTTACTCGCATCGTCGCGGCCGACCACACCACTACTACATCCGGCTATCCCAGCGTTATGGTTAATTTAGCAAATTACCACAAGCTGGCAAATGACTTTTAAACATGACTGAATTTGGACAAGATAAGAGTTAAACGGAAGTGAGAATCCAATTCTAAAACTAACAAACAAGAAATAGCTATATGAAAATTCGCACCATGCTTCCCATTTGAATATATCACATTTAAGCTGCCCAATCGATTGTTCAATCACGGGAATCTATTCATTCTTCCCGCAGTGTCGTGAGTACTTCTCCAAGTAAGTTCTTTCCTCTCCATGTCTTCCTGGAAAGGGCTCGATGATCCGAGGCCCTTAGTCCGATGCCATAAGTTTTGTCTTTGGGACTTGCCTCCACTAAAGTCGTCCCTACTGTTCCCATCAATTGGTCAAGCAAACTTGGATTCTGGTTAAACTTCAACTTATTTCCTTCGTAGATAATCTGCCGATTGTGCTCTTTCCAAATATTTTCGTCAAAGTTCTTCACTTGCCTTCCAAGCCTCTTCACATGCTGAGGACGGTACCCAGAGTTGCGGATTTTCTCAGCGATTTCAAAGTCCTTAAAAAGCTCCGCCTTATTCATCATCATCCACTCCTCAGCGCAGTTGAATGTAAGCTCCTCTGTTGGTTCATTTTCAGAGAATAGGGTAACGCCCTTGAAGGTACATGGATGAAATTGAGAAAACGGAGAATCCTTGGTATAGAAAAAGGTGAATTGTTCTCGAGTACCCACTCCTCCTGCTTCAGCCTCTGCGTTGCTGCCTTTGGACATGTTCTACTGAACCTTTGTTAAAATAGAATCAAAAGTTGATTTACGGTAAAAGTGAATATCTAAAATATCATAAAAATTACAAAAATAATTCTACCTTTCTGTTGCTTCCGCTCCCGACTGGTAATTTTGTGAATTGATTAACGTTCCACCTACAAGGTTTCAGTTTTAATTAATCAACGATGTTTTATCGAAATCAAAATAACTAATTAATTTAATATTCCGCCTCCGTCTGTTTTCTATCGTCGTCCTATCCTAAATCCTCTTGTTTATAATTTGTTTTGCTTCACACCACCAAATGTCAAATCTGAGATATGAAATTCCCGCCAATGTTTTCGCACGAAATGAAATAATTTGATAAAATTAGAAAATTACATAAATAGATCAATTATGTAAATTTATGTTTATTAAGCAAAAGGTCATTAGAAGCAAAATTAACAGAATTGCAATTAAAATAAAATTTGGTAATTTCTGTAATTTCGTCCTAACATTTAGGAAGTGCTTTTTATACCTTGCCAGAAACACGTAGACACCAATTCACTTTAGACATAAACTGTCTAACATATTGTTTGAAATTTGTTGACTGAATAGCGTGTAAAGAACATAGAGCATTTATTGGTTTTATTTAAAAATTTGGAACATGTTGTTGCAGCAGTTTTGTTAAAAATTGCTTCCTCTTCCCAAGACTTTTTTTTAAACAAATTTTAATAAGGTGGGCATCCAATATTCTTTCGATAATTGAGCCCAATTACTTTTCGAGTGTATTCAACCACTTCGCAGCACAATCCTAGCTTTCGCCATTCCGCTTCAAAGTTCTCAGGTGACCCGAATCCAGCGCAGTAACCATTGAGGCGACAAGCGATTCTAGAGCGAATGAGGGGAAGCCCTACTTTGATGCCCAAGTAGTTGAGAAGCCATGGATACTTTTGAAAATAGTATTTTTGGCAATACCTAGACATATTACAAATTAATACTTGTGCAATTTAGGTGACAAAAAGTCAATTCCTGCTCGGCATTACGTTTCTGCTTCATAGAATTCTTTTGCCGGGTAAATTCGGGTTTTAATTGGTCGACTTTGATTGTGGACTTCGTCGGCAAGCGTCTTCTCAGCCAATGAGCGTTGTTCCGGAGAGTGATAGAAAATGATGGATTGGTACTGGAAAGACAATATTTTTCATTTTGCTTTGTTACAATGTTCAATACCAAAAAAAAAGTTAAAAAAAAAAGCAACAACTTAAAAACAACCTGTCGAGGAGCGGCTGTTGTTGCGTCGTGATTTAGCCAAAATATTTTGAGGAGCTTCTCGTAGCTGGTCTGGAGAGGATCAAATTCAATGTCGACCGTTTCGGTATAGTCAAACCTACAAGTAAGAATAATTAATTTTTGTCCTATTTCTTTCTTATGAAATAGAAATTTTCTCTAAAATTTTCAAAAAATTACATTTGTTTAGAACATGGATTGAGCATTGTTCCGCCGGCAAAGCCAACACGTGAGCGAACTACTCCTGGAGCGCATCCATAGCAGGCCTCCGCAGCATAGAAACAATTCATTCCTGCAATTTTGTTCAGCATTACTCATTACTTAACGCTCATTAAAGTTAATTATTAATTGGGATTGTTAACTGAAGTTACCAAAAGTAGCTCGTTCAGTTCGAATATCAGGCTCATAGTAAAGACCGTCACAGTCTCCATCACATTTTACTTGATTATCGCAGTATCCGGGTTCCATTCTATTCATCTGTCACTTACCGTACCTTGTTCTCAGCGTCTAAACTCCAAAAATAATGCTATTCGGCCTAGTGCTCTAAAAATTATCAAGTAAAATCTCCTTTTCTTGTGATTGTTTTGAAAATATTTTTTCTAAATCAAAATTATTAAGTTTCTTGTCATGGAAATTAATCTTATTTAATAATTTTTAGAATGAAAAATGAAATAAATATACTAGAAACCATTGTTCGGTATCAGCATGCCGTTGTACTGAAATAAAACCCAAAATATTACGAAAACGTAGAACCAAATGGTTACTAGAATAAGATTCAACTATTGTTTTCCGATTGATATTAAAATAAAGGGGTTAGTGTTTTTATTTATTTTAAAAATGTTTGCTAATTTTGGTAGTTTTAAGCATCTTATTTTCACTGTGCTCATTTTAATATAGACCTGATACTTTTCTTTAACTCAAATCTTAACATTTAATGCATTTAAAAAAATGTAATATCAGGCTTGAGTTCTAGCTAAATAGGTTTGGTAATTTGGCATCAGTCTTTTTCATGAAGTAAAGAGCAAGGAATGATGGGATGATGTGAAGTTAAGGCCTAGTAGGACCCTATTGACTTGCATTTGACTTTGAGTGAGTTCCCAGAGATCTCATGTCCCTTGATTCAATTATGACACTTAATGAGGAAGTATTTTGCGTAATTAGGAAGGAGCAAGTGGTTCATCCTGAGTCTCAATGAGGAAGCGCTGAATTAAGGTCTTCGTCATCTGATAGGCCCAAGTGGCATTGACAACTCCAGCGTCTCTGCTCATGCCCTGCTGAATGGGGGATGGCTGGAGAAAGTGCCCGAGAAAATGAGCGGAGGAGGGTCTGGATGCTGATCTGGACCATTTTCATCTTGGATCCTGGACTGACTCGCCATGAACAAGCGACTCCTGGAAATGTTCTGCTACCACTGCCCTGGCCCAGCATCGCTCTCCGCACGCCTTCCGCCAATAGAATACCCTCACACTCCCACCGCAACATTTGCTCATCATCCCTGTAAGTCAATCTCTTCATTTCCAATATACTATTTTTAAACAATTATACATTTAAATTTGAAGTCTTTTGGGGTTTAATTTTTTCTGAAATTTTTGTGATCAAATTTTTGCATCTTTTGATTGAATTCTAATTTGAGAGTTGTAAAGTCAAAGGAGAGAGGCAGTTGCTGTATTGAAACAATAGCTAATTCTAAAGAGAAGTAACGCTAGGCATAGCGTTAACCTTAAATAAGGTTAAACCTTAAATAATTAATAGTTTTGTTAGAATTTGGAGCTAATATAACCTAATTTAACTTTTCAATTTTATTTTGTTTTGTTTTTCTGAGCCTTTTAAAACTATTTGAACTATTTAGAATTACTTAAAATTTAAATTTCTAGAATTTACGACTTCTTTAAAAAAATTACTGGTTTTTTAGCTTGTTTAAGGAAAACGGAAAGCAATAAAATGATCAAAGTTTTAGACTTGATTTTAATTAGGATGGTCGTATATGGCTCATACTTTCGATTCACAGTTTCAGAATAAGTTAAATTATTTATATGAGTGGTATACGGCACATATAAATCTTACAAGCATCGCGCAGTGTAAGATTTCTACAGTAGACTTAATTCAAAAATTAATGTGATTGCTTTTACAATCAAAGGCAATGTTGTTTATGATTAGATTAATTAAAACTCTTGAATTAATTAATTTAATGCTCTTTATTTAAGGGCAACTAATTGTTGTGTTTCTGTACTTTCATCCGATTCACACTACATGTTTTGAAAATACAAAACCCTCGCATGGGGGATCTTGAAAGAAGAATTATTATAGTTAAAATTTTACGTCAATTCTTTTAAAGAAATTGAATTAGCGCAACGCTGACCCGTAGATGATGATGATCAAAAATTTCGAACATCATCTAGTATAACTTGCTTAAATAACTTAAAGTTTGCAAATGAATTTGTTATTCGATTGACTTATTAACCAAAAATGATATTTGGGCTTATTAGATCCGTCCTATGGGTACGTTCATGGAGATTCTGTAACGGAAGATTCATTTGTCCGGAGAAAGCAGCGCAGAAATCGAACGACGTTCACACTTCAGCAGGTGAGGGAAAAGTTTGTTTCAATTTGTTTTAAGATTAATTTGCCACAATTTCAATTTTTTTAAATCTTTATTTTATTTTTAAGCTTGAAGAGCTAGAGACAGCCTTTGCTTCGACGCACTATCCTGACGTGTTTACCCGTGAGGATCTCGCCCTCAAAATCAACCTCACGGAGGCTCGTGTCCAGGTAAGAAAAAGCAATTGGAGGTGATTTGCTCTTGAGGGCCTTAATGCCCCTCCCCTGACCCTTCATTGAAGGATCTTGACTGGGAAGGGAGTGGACGTAATGACTCCCAGGTGACTATGCCATGTCCCCTTCAAACGAAAACTAATGACACTCGCCTTAAGGCTCCTTTCACCAAATCCAATTCAGCCACATTCTGACCACGAATGGACAGGGATTTACGTTAGGATCTTTTATAGAGGATCCTTTAGCTCTCTCTAGCTCCCAAACGTAATTTTTTTTAAAATTCCAAATGCTCGAGAATCCTTTTCAATAATCAATCTCCTTTTGGTTGGTTATGGTACTGTTAAATTATTCCGGAAGGGTCAAGCTGTAAATTCTGTCACACTGAAATTTCCGCATGATTCTGCAATGTTTAATTGAAGCAAGGTGATAAATTGGCGTTGAGTTTTCAGAACTAATAACAATAAATAAGAAATAATGTGCAAACTTCTAAATCATTTGAAATGACTCTTCATTGTTTCGCAACAACGCAATTGAGAAAATTACAAAAGCAACTTTAGTTTATGCTTGTAATTATAAAAAATTACTAATTTATTTAAGAAAAGTCTGTTGTTTCACAGTTGCAAATTTTTCAGACCATTAATGCTCAGACTATAGAAAAATTAATAAAAGGTAACCTATTTTATGTTAAACATAATTTAGTCCAGAAACAACTTATGATTGGAATTAAAGTTAGTTCTCGATTTCAACGATGAACCCTTTATTTCACCACTTGCGTACAATTAACTTATTACAACAGAAGAGTCTGGAGGTTGACAAGTTATTCGGTTTTCCTAAAATTCTTATTAGATTGCGTAATTAATTGCATTATTGCATTAGCTTTAGGAACAATATGCACTAACAATACGATTGTACGGCATGATGGGAGAAGATGCGATGGTAGCTAAAATTTCCAGATTCCAGGAAGTATTTCTGATTTTGAAATATCCAAATGAAATCCTAATCCTGATTTTGATTTACCTGCCGATATTGAATTGAAGCGCATACAACAGAGCGAATAACTTTCGTCACATTGCACGAAGTCAAATAGCTCCTAAGGTCTACTAAAACCACCTAATTCTAAGACAAATAGCATTGGACGACCGCCAATAAATAATTAATAAAATAAGGATAGCAAAATAGGATTCGATAAAGTAGGAGATAATTGATACCCAGATTTTGAACTTTCCGCATCGACTCCGCTCCAACTTTCCCTTCAGACTTCACTACTTTAATATAATCTGCACTGACCTTCTTTTTTTTAATAAAAGTAAGACGCAAACGAATAGTTTTCTTTTAAGCTCTAGTTCCCAAAAAGTTACGGGAGAATCCAATTATGCGAGTAGGAGAATTTAAGCCAATAACTGAATTTCGATTAAGGGAAGGCAGGAATAATAGTAGCGTAACTTGGATCGAAGAAGAGAAAAGTTTTTCAAATTGGATTTGAGCTCTCATAATTCGAATGTGGTCGGACATCGAGTGGTCCATTGTAGTTGTAGAATTCTTGTTCTTCCTCAGCATCTGAAGTGATCATCTCTGGGTGTGTTTTGGATTTGATCAGGCAGACAGAACGTCTAAAGTTACTTTTGGCTGACGCGTGCTCTCGGGACAGCGTTCTTTTGTTTCGACTGTCGGTGGAAGGGGCTGCTGTGGTGCGGTGGTTGGGCTGGTAGACGGAGCCCGGATTGGGATTTCTTGTGATGGGATTAGCGTCAGTCAAGGGCCCCTCCCGAGCGCCCTTTGCCAAGGGATCCGACAGGGAGGCAGAATGTTTTGAATACTTGAGTACTCCTCTGTCACTCACCCGCAACTTTTTATTCAATTTGGCTCACAGGTCTGGTTCCAGAACCGAAGGGCCAAGTGGCGGAAGGCAGAGCGGCTCAAGGAGGATCATGCCAAGGCCAAAGCCAAGGACCTCCACGACGACCCTGAAGACGACGATGTTGACATCCTGGACAAGGAGACGGAGGACGAGGAAGACGAGTGTCCCAAGGTAGACCTCAAGTTCGACGCGTCCCAGCTCAAACGCAAGCAGTTCGAACGACGACAAAAGAGAGTCGGGACGCTTTCCCTCACCGCCGCGCGCACTCGCAGATGGGTAAGTTTTTTAAAGATTTTTTTTAATTAAAAAAGGGATGTTATTTTAATAGCGTAACATTGTAGTTAAAATATTTTGAAAAATAATTGAAACTTTGTGCCGTTTTTAAATGACATCCAACATCTTGTTCACAAACCTTTTTCTTGTCATTGAACCTTGCTTGGTCTCCCTGAACCTTTTTTGAACCCTAGACCTTTTTGTCCCTAAAAAGCAATTAACACTCGATACTTTGTTTGTTCGTTGGTTTTAAATAGTAAATGAAATATTCCAGGTTCAGACCAATTGGAGAAGTCCGGCCAATATTTCCAACACCATTCCATGCCACTTCACCAATGCTGACTTCAAATAATTCAATCAAAGGTAAGATGTTTATTGTAAAAGTTTAGAATTATCATAATCATAATACAATATTTTTAAGTTCTTCCATTTCTCAAATGGTTTTGCGTGAAGGACACTTGATTGCAATATTAATTTAAAGCCAATTATATAGCTAATTAAGTGATAATTTTTTTTATATAATAAGCCTATAAGGTTAATATTTGTCAATTTATTAATATTTTGGGGGTATTAAAATCCAAACCGGAAGTGAATATTATGTATTTTAATTTTTTAATTTTTTTTTCATCATTATTTTTTTCTAATTGTAATTACAATATAGTCCTCAAAATCACAAAATTGCGAAAATTGAAAATTTAATTTTTGACAAGCAATGATTATAACGTGGTTTATGGGATTTATGCAGGCCCTTTTGATTGCTGGTCATCCAAGGCCCCCTTTTCGTCTTCACTTGGTGTTGGTCGTATGCTCGACCCCCGTTCCTCAAGTGTGGCTGAACTGCGACGCAAGGCCCAAGAACACACAGCAGCCCTTCTCCAGTCCTTCCATGAGTCCCTCTTCAACAGTCCCTTCTTCCTGGAGCGACGGCAGAATAAGGAGCAGTAGAGCGAGCATGCTAATTGTATACAATATATTGACTTCCTTAAGAATCAGCGTTAAGGTGGGGAGGTCTGTTTTTGTAAAAGGGCGAGATTTGTTGGATGGAGAAAGCGTAATAAAGATTGTTTGGCGAAAGGGAGTGGTTGGTTTGGGGTGAAGCTCCTCCTTTAGCGGGAAGCAAGTACTTGCTTTTGTGCCGAAGTGCCATGAATCTGGCTGGAAAGAAGCTGCCAGTAGTCCATTAGAGACCATTAAGTGCTCCATTTCCTCCCCATTTAACTTTCTCCAGGCAGGAATTTATGGCTTTTGGCGAAAAAGAAAAGCCTTCTGCTTTCTCTAATGGAGATCCGCTTTGGAGACGCCGGCGGAAGTTCGACCCAAATCAGATGAGAGCCTTATTAACACTCCGTCAAGGGCCCCTTTGTCCTCGTGGTTGAAAGGGAGGCCGGAACTGGGCTCAACTGAAGAGGCACAAAACGATTCTTCAAGTGACTCACTTCGGCCCGAGCCCTCAATTAAGTACAGGCCATTTGACCTGGGGTCGCTCGTCCTGAAACGCTTGGCTTCTACGGAATTGGTGTAGCCATTTGGAGCGCATTACGGCGACTAGGAAGTTGGTTCGTAATTTAAGAGCTTCCTTCTGAAAATGGGATAAAGTCATTTCTGCAATGTTTATGTGGAGATAAAGTGAAAGTGAGGCTCCCGGGAATCACTTACGATCTTTTTGGGCTTCCCAAACCTTTCAAGTCAAATAACCAGCCAATCACCGCTCAAGTGAAAGCAAATGAAAGCATAAGGGCCCATGTCGTTGAGAGCGAGGCCGTGTTGAAAGGATAACTAACCTTTTCCATATCATTTAGCTTTACAACTCTGTAGCAAAGGGTAATGGCAACGCTGAATGTGAGGGTACGCCTTATATAAAAACATTAAACTTGTAAAGCCAATAACGCTTAACTGTGAACAATTCTAGCTTTATGATTACTGACTTGCAAAATTGGGGAAAATAAAGAATAGTTTGAAGAAATTTTAACAGCAATACTTACGTTATTATGATCTTAACTTCGAATACGTTAATCGCGATCTCGAAAAAAATGGTGTCAAAATTACATTTTGCAGTTAACGTATAACAGTAAAAAAAAGATAACACTAGTGTACTTATGATCGCCTTTAGTTAAAACTCTCTAATTTCTCCCATATACACCATTTTAAGATGAGTCGTGCGCCAAAGATCTTGGTTCAAAATTGAACGAAGATTTAAAACAAGTAACGCAAGATCTTTCCAAAATACTATTTAACTATCATTAGAACGAAAACTTATGAGGTATGAGATACAACGTCCCATAAATGGGAGTCTCGAAGGCCACTTTTGATGCTTAATGCAGTTTGATATCGATAACTTTGTTGCTTCACTTTTTAATAAAGCCCAAGTTTTGTACAGCCCTTTTTCTAACATTTTTATTAGGGTGTGGTTTGGAAAATTTGATATGGAAAAGTGGAAAATTTCTCCGTGTTCGATTTGGCTCCAAATTGAAAATTGAGCATTATTGACTTGTCGAGCCTTAATGACAGGAATGATTGTTCTGGATGAGGCCATGATTCGCTTCTGTGTCATCACTTGGGCAAAGTGCTCCAAACGAAGTTATGAGCCCCTTCAATTGACTTCCTTTCATCGAGCCTCATGTAGTTTTGGGCGATGAGGCCAAGGGAAGGCAAATTGTAGAACGCTTCCCTCTGCCTCTTGGTTTGCTTCATTTGCGGTGTTTGTTATTCAGTGAAGAAGGCACTTCTTCCCTTCCTCTATTTTTCGCTCCCTCCGGAAATCCTGGATCGCTGGAAAAAAGGATCGCTGGAGAAAGCGAGAGTAGGCTGAGTGAATGGGCCTCTGTAAATGGAAAACAAATCGAGTCCATTACCCTCCTCATCATTTAGAGCCAGCACAAAGGGAGGATTCCAAATTGCGTAAACAACCGTCTTGATTGTGATCAGGCCTTCGCCCTTCCGGCATCTCCGCTTCCGCCTGGGACTTGAAAAAGAAATCCAATTCAGGGGTAGTGAAAGTAATTGAAAGAAGACGTTGAGGAGGGCCCTTGGCTCCTCACAAGCCCTTATCTCTCCCTCCTTTCTTCCGCCAGAGAAAGTGAAAGGAGAAAGTGGGAGATCATAAATCTAAATCAGAGTGACTCCATTCCTCACTGTCTTCCAGCCACCGAACAATTAATTATTTCCATCCTATTAATGGAACACGACCTGTCAGCGATAGACAAATGAGCCTCCCTAATGGAACTACATTCAAAATCAAAAGGAAGATTCATGGAAAGAGGCTCATCACAAAATAATAACAATAAAAGAAGCCCATTTTCTTAACATTTTTACAATTACATCTTCGTCAAGATCAAAACCACATCCTCCTACAAAGTTAGTTTCGTTCATAACTTTTATGAATTCTTTCTGTTATACGCACGTGGATGTAGATTTACATTAATTTCCAAGCTATTTTTGAAATCAAACTACGCATTGCCATATTAGAACAGTTGAAAAAGTTTTATGATCTCTCACATTCCAAAGTCCTAATAAATTATTATTACTATATAATAATCAGGACTTGATGAGTGGGTGATGAGTCGCAGGCAGCATTGTGCATGCGCGAGGAAAAAGGCAAGCGCAAGCGGAAGGAGGGGGGAGGAAAAGGGAGCTTTTGATCTTTTAAATCCTCAGTTTCATTCCCTCTTTTTTTAAATTCACATTCCTTTACCTCACACACTATTATTAATAATAATAATTAGATAATTGTAATTAACAATTAGTAAAATTAACTTTTGGAAGTTGAGTTTCACATGGAATTGGGGTTTTTGTATGTACACTGAACCTAAATGTGAATTCCAAATTTGCGTAAAAACATTTCCCAATTAGTTACTTGGGATTAGCAGTTAACATTAGTTAATTTTTGAAATTGAGTTTTACATACAATTGGGGGTTCTGAAGTAACAATGATTTAGAATTTGGCAAACATGATTATCAATTAAAAAATTTGATTTGAAATTTGAAATTTTTGCTTGCTATCAAGATTATATAATTGCTTTCATTTACAAAAATTTGGGGGTAAAACACCAATCAACCAATCGCTTAAAATACAGAAATAATATCAGGTCTTGAAGGTAAGGCAGAAATGATTTGATTTAGTTGTTAAGTGGTACTTTAATTATACATTTTATTGTAAAGCCGAATTAAATTTGAAAGTTTTTTTTTCTTCTCAGAATTTAAATTGCAGGCTCCACTTAAGTAAGGAGGCTCTTTCATAGCTCCTTCCCTGTTCACTCGTAAATTGATGTGCAATTTAGGAAAGTGGGTTCTAATTGAATCCAGCAACTGAGACTTCCCAATTAGTCAGAATCACATTTCTCAAATCTCAATTAGTCATGTACCAAGTGGAAATATTGCTTTGCCTAAAATTAGGCTCCCCTCGAGAGACACTCCAACTAACAAGGAACCAGATCATATTTCATCCTTTTTAGCTACATATGCCATGGGAAGCCCAGGCAAATATTAGCATAACTCTTCATTCTTTCCATCAAAATCTATTGCTCTCCTCAGATGAAATAATAAATGGAAATGGAATCTCCCTCAAGGTGATTTCGGATTTGATGAGATTTTGATTCTTTTCTATTGTTCCATTCAACCAACATTTTACCCTAACTTTCCAAAAAGGAGGCCAAAGGGTCCAAGTCCAATTTAAGTCCGGCCAGAGCAATAATGTCACAAAAGCCTCCCAAAGTATATATTGAAATGTGCTTCCTACTGTTTATGTAGCCTATTTTTAGAAAGCCTTTTTCCAGGCAGCCTATTTGGAAGTTTGCGGTAGGGAGTTGGAAACTCTTTGATTCACTCTCTCCATCCTAAATCCCTTGTTTATGGGGAAATCGAGTGGAAATGTAAATTGACAATCATAAGTTGGTTCAGTTGCCAATAAGGGCCCTCATCCCTTCGTTTTTCGTTGGTTTCTAACAAAAGGGAGTAAATATGTTTGAATAGAACCCAAGTCCTTCATTTCCAATTTGTCATCAAAGTATCAAAGCTAATCTCCCCTCCACTCCATTTGTGTCAACTTCATTTTATGAAGGACATTTGACACTCGGTGAAGTAGCTAATCGCCAAATTGGATGTAGCATGTACAATAGCATTTACCTTCTAAAAAAATAAAAAGGAAACAGCCGGCGAAAAACAAATTAGAAAGGAAAATCCTGTTACTAAGCGACTTTATTAATAAGTAAGTTGCGTATAAAGAAAGTTGACACATTTCTAAGTCTTCCGCATGAGCATCCTCGATATCATGATTTCAAATTGGCACACCTGACAGGAATGTTATATCGAAATGAAAATAAATTTTTTAAAACTACCAAGAAAATTATCCAAAAAATATTGCTCAAATATAAATGTATTATTAGTTAACAATGAGACATTGTGCAATACAAACATATTGACAAAAATCTCAAGCAGAATTCAATAGAGACACTATTTTAAAGTTTTTTTTTTTTTTTTTTTTTACAAAAACAAATGCTTTATTTTGTAAAAGAAAAAAACAGTATAAACAATATAAACTTAAATCTCCAGTTTGTAATTAGCCTTATTCTAATAACTCCTCTGAAATTTACTTTTCGAATTTCGTTATACCAATCCTAAAATTCAAATTACGCTACCACCATACCGGCACTAGAACCTACCACATAACAAGTCTTGTGGGCGCAACTTTGTTAGTTAATTAGATATAAGACAACCACATGATCCAGCGTAATTAAGGGCCTTTTAAAGTAATAGTTAGCCAAAATGTGCTTAGCGGTAAACTTTTTTTTTAGACTTCAATGCTGGCGTTTATTTATTAACTACTGCTCGTCACAACTGAACAACATTCTATGTATAGGTCGGACACCCTTGGTAGGCGTGACTTGAGCTTCATTAAAATATTAGGTTATGGTTCTTTTTTAAGAGATTAAAAAGAGTAAAAAAGTTAAAGTTGGTAGAAGAATGCAAATAGTTTGTTGATTTATTTCCCGACTGCGTAAGATGAAGAAGATCCACTTTGGTGGGGAGGAGAGAAATGAGATGTCAGAATGTTGGTGGAAGTCCATTATGTTCTTAGGAAAATGGTCCAGGAAGTTCCAGGAAAAAGGGTTTGGGCCTGGAGTCCCTGGAGACTGGAGATTAGGCATTCAAAACTACCCGCCAAAGCATCTCCTGCCACCGCAAATGACCTCAGGAAGAAGGTAAGGGTCTCCCAAATACGCTAATCCTCACCCACTCCAGAGACACAATGGGTTAAGTACACGGAGGGAACATTAGGAAGGATTACATACAAGTCCACCAACCTAAATCCCATTTTCCAATTCCGCCTCTCCTTCCCCTTCTCCATTTTAATATTAAATTATATTATCTTGCAATTCAAGGGCCCAGGCCCTACGAAGGGTCAGACAGCAACAAATCCCTTGCGCACTGAGCCTTCACTCCAAAATTTCGAACTACGCGTTAGGTTCAAAACAAAAAAAATACCAGAAGAGTGTAGTGTAAGTTCTAAAATGTCTTTTTTCAACAGAAAGTGAAAGTATGAATAAATTGTAATGTAGAGCTTATCTTAGAATACTTGTTGAACCAGCTATTTGTCAGCAGCTGCAATTGTGCGGCTATTTCATATTACGATTAAAATGTTAAACCATGCGCGTGCGCAAACTATGAATATTTTACGAGGGCCGGTTAGATATTGTCGACATGTTATAAATGAGAAATGATTTAGTTAAAGTAAATTCACAAAGGAGGAAAGCATCTCGTCGGAGAATAAAGTGGTAATTTCAGCGTTTTGATGTTATTTAAATTTCCACTTCACTCGAAATAGTCTCAATGGCTTTCCGATGGGCACAATTGAATTGTTGAAAAATGTGAAATTTTGAATTCAGCGAAAGCGACGTGATGGGTGTAATGGTAAAGGTGGATGTTCCCGTGGGAATCGGAGAAAGTGAGAAGTTGGAAGGCGGGAGTGATTGAGGTCTTTTGATTCAGAGGATTCCCTTGGGAGACCCCGCCCCTTCTGACTCCACCCAAACAAAGACCCACTAATTCACTCCCCAATTACTGTCAACTCCTTTTACTCCACCGTTCAAAGTGCCCCGCCGATGCCCCACCGTCCCTTCCCTTCCACTTTAGAGACCTACGCCATTCTCTGGACGCCTTTTGGAGGAAGTGAAAGTTTGATGCAGTTTGTTGCAGAAAGAGAAAGTTGCTCCAATGAAATCGAGATCGTTTAAAGTCAACTCGACTGAACTTGTGCGAAATCATTGTTAAAATAAATCGAACAGTAAATCGAATGAATTTGGAATTATGCACATGCAACCGTGTGAATTTAGAAAATATCGAAAATAACTTCGAAAGAGAGCAATTAAAATAAAATTTAACTGTTTCAAAACTATTTGGTTATTAGCTTTTGCCTAATACTTAAGTTTTAAAAGGTTCGGAAATTAGATCAAACTTAAACGAATCACTTGACTGACATTATTAGTTATGAAATGTTAATGCAGTTGGTTTGCTTTCACTTCTTTTTTTTTTAAGAAAATTTTGGTTTAGAATGACTTCCTTTCAATAGCAGTCTTTTACAAATTAATCAAACTTATATTTAAACTACTAAACTAGTTAATTTTCAATATGTTTCCTGAAAATTGACGCAACGAACCTGTTTAGGAATTCGTTGGCAATTCTAAACATTTGTCGCGTTTGTTGAATAACACATGGCTATATCCATGTTGATACGACACTAAGAGTGACCAGCATTTGGGCAATGCAGTAGTTCGATTGTTTTACTGGTACCCAGCAGTACTAATTTTGTACTAGCACTTTTTCAATTTCAATTGCATACTCTGTATTCGGGATTTGACGGAGAGGGCGCTGTTGGCGGGGACGGATGAAGCTGCAGCGTCCGTCCGGAGTGTCTGTCTGTTCGGAGTTCCCTTTGATCTCGTCTCTGAATAATTGAGGAGGAAGGGAGTGTGTTCGATTATGGAAATGGAGCCCACTCCGTCCAAGTCCTCTTCTTCCCATCTAATGGAATCCAGTGAAAGTACCGCGAGGGCCGCCGCGGCGCAAGCCTTCGGCGGCCTGATCCAATTTCCCCAGTCGTCCTTATTCCATTACTCCCCGACTCCGCTTCCTGGAAATTGAAGCTCCGAATTCCGACTGCCTCGGCCCCACTTCTCTCATTATCCACACAAATCCAATTACCCGGCACTCCGCTCCCATCCTTAATCCTCCGCCCAGCTACCAAACAGCACTAACTCAATTACACAAATCATCTCAAAGAGACCCAGCCCACGCTCACGCCGACACGCTCTCACCAACTCCAGCACAGCATTCAAGCACTTCCGGAAAAACTTCCCTCCTCAATTCGCGTCTCCCGAGGATAGGCCCAGGAAACCTAACAGAATAGCAGCGCATTATTAACCAATTCACAAAAAGTTTATTTGATCTTTCAGGACTTTCATTTAACACTCTCAAAGAACTGTGAAGAGCCTGTACATAAAATAAAAACTAGGAGGGGACTCCGACTCCACTAATTGAAACGATGAGTATATTAGAATTAGCTTGGCTTTAATACTTTACTACATTCGCATAAAAAACTAATGTACCATTGTCATAAACATTCTAAATTCAACATAGAATTCAACATAAATTCAACGGAGGCGTTCTTCCAGAGCTCGTTGACGATTGACAAAGTTTTAAACTTAAATGCGAAGAAACCATCTACTGTGTGAAATAACTTCAATAAAACAGGTTATAAGTAATAAGTTATGCGCTTAAGCCTTAGTTGGAACAAGACAAAAACAAGTACAGTGTTGAAGTGAGCTCTTCTAGCATTCAAAACTCGTTGAGACGGCGAGAATAACACTAAAAAGGCACATTAGCATACATTTTATAGAAGGAAATTACGTGAAAGTTAACTAAACTAATCACTACTTAACATTTGTAGTATTTGCCGCGCCCTGTCGTACTTAAGTGTAGCACCATCTGACGGATTCTGTGTGATTTCATAAGCCTTCATTGTGACGCCCATTTCCTTCTCTGTGGCAGCCCGAGCTTGTCCACGGACCGACCCCATGTACTCCAGTAAATCCGGAAACACTTTCTCCGGAAGCAACTCTGCGTCGAGACAATTCTGAAGAAGCCAAACTTGCTTTAGTTTCTCAAATCTCCAAGCATCACGGCAACGTTTCCACTTTTGTAGGTAATCCAGAGCACTGGAACTATGACGCTCGATGGACTCGGGCGTCTTGACAAGCGGTTGAGCGGCGGCAGAGGATTTTTTCTTCTTCTTCTTTTTCTTCTTCCGCTTGCTCTTTTCCGGGTCCTGTGAATCTTGCTCTTCTGTTTCTACCAACGGTTTAACAGTACTTTTCTCAGCATGACGTGGTTTACGTATCTTCTTAGCGACAGGTGCGTCTGCATCTGGGCTCAGGATTCTGGTAATTTCGTCTTCAGTGACATGAGGCATAGGAGCGTCATCGTCATCATCGTCATCCGCATTGTCCTCTTCTTGAATGTGTTGCCGGGCCTTTGCCAGTATTTTTTCGTCCAGCGCTTTTCGTTTTCTTCCTTGCCCTTTGGGACTCATTTTAAAAACCTAGTTTAAATGGAAGTTTAATTAATGTGTGGTTCTCAAGTATTTTTTTTAACTAGTTTCACTAAACTTCTAAAATCAACTCGCTTCAACACTTTTAGAGGTGTTTACTTCTAGAAACAGACAAAATCCTTTTTAAAAAATCTACCTATACCTAACAATACTTACTGTCAAATGTCAACGTTTGTAGATATGCAGCAGTACGCTTCGACAACTTGCCTACTGTCAGGCCTTCGGTAACTTAACGTAAATTATTCTTAGCCAAATAATTAAACTCAAATTAACTTCCGATCCGAGACGCGCGATTTTATGATGAGAAAACAAGGAGCAAAAGTAATCAAGCAGTTAAATGTTAAAGAGTTAAACTAAACATGTGCTTGGATCTGCTCTCACATATTTTGGTTTAAATTTCAAATCCATTTTCCCCGCGTAGTACTCCGATTGCTTTTAAATATGGAAGAATTTTAAACCAATAATTCAGTTTTGTAAATGTAATTAACTAAATATGACATGGGTGTTTTCATTAAAGTTATGTCAAGCATTACATTCATAAATAATGTAATTCATATTTTCATTTGTAGAAATCATACAACTCTTTCAAAGCTTATCAATATTTTATTTCTATTTAGGCCAAACACGCCCGTCCTAGGAGCGTGAGACTCATTGAATTTTATAGTCAAGACAAAATCAAGACTCAACAGTAGAGACTTGAATAGTTGAATTCCTTTGAAAATAGGTTCTTTAAGTGCTCTCACGCTCAACGTCATTCTTGTTTGCCTCAGATCAATAATTATTACAAATGCAGATCCATTCAAACCCGTAAACCATCAATGGCATGGTGTCAGTGAAATAGAAAAAGTATTCAGGTTTTCTGTGAGAATAAAAATCAAATTACATACAGCATCTTACACTACTGTTTGTAGTAAGTAATTCTTAAATCGATTTTTGAATCCATTTGGGACGAAAATTATTAAGTACAAAATTGCAAATTTACTAAACAATACCAAGCTAAGCGATTTATTCAAAATAATTTCTTGCAGGCCCAAATTATTGTAAGTGGAATTAGCAAATTGAGGACAGTAAATACTAGGAAGATGAAAAAGTAGATGTCGACATGGTTCCTGACCCAGAAGGATTGATCCATGTCCAGCGGCTTAAGCGCTGAAAAGTCGTCGTGTTTTAGCACAAATTCAATCGCTTCAACTGCTGTGTCAGTTGGATTAGACCTACCATTAAAAATTCCATTTCACAACCTTTGGTTTTGTACCTGATACAAAATTTTGACACCGAATTAAAATCTTACCTGTCTCGGAACAGTTTAGAACGAGCAACTATGTTCTTCTTATACCTGAAATCCATTCATTACATATATTAAAACGAAAACATTTGTTCAAATTGAAATGCTCACTGAGGATTTCTAAGAATTTTCGAAATAGCCTCATCCAGTGTTTCTTGCGACAAAGTGGCAGCTTCAACTCGTACACCGATTTCCTGGGCTTCCACGCGATATGCCTGAAAATCTTGATCGGCGAAAAGAGGCATGGAAATAATTGGAACGCCACTATGCGTAGCTTCTTGCATACTATTAATTCCACCGTGCGACATTAGGGCTCGAACGGAAGGCTCTCCTGTAAATCGCCGTTTGTTTAATTGCCTTTAAGTTACCATGGACTATTGAGCTTACGCAATATTTCTCGTTGGGGAAGCCACTTTTCGGCGAGCAGGTTCTTGGGCTGATTTTCTATAATAAATAATTCAATAAATTATAGTCCTATGACGTTAATAAATCACAATTATAATCTAGGTATTGTGGTTACCAGGTAAAGGTCCATCCCATCTCCAAATGAATCCGACCTTCTCAAACTTGCGCATCATGTTGAAAAACATGGACAAATATACTTCTGAAAGAGTATTGAATACTATAGTAGATCCGAAAGAAATCAGAATAACGCCTTCTTCGTAAGTGTTCATAAATTCTTGAAAATTCTAGACGAACGGACGCGAAATAATAAATAGTAAATTCGTAGTGAGTATTGTTTAAGAATTAATTAATGATTTACCTTGGGCAAATCGCCCTCAGGCTCCCAAGATTGCATTCCTCCAATCTGCAAATATCAAGTATGTCATTTGAATATGCCACACATAAAGCATAATGTAGTGTGCGAACATTAAAGCTCGTTTATGTTTTTGACTTATGACTTTTTTATAGACCGAGATGCATAGCCTATTAGTAAATGGTGTAAAGCCCAAATCGTTCTAAATTCTAAAGAAAATTGGGCTTTTGTCACATCCAGTGTATGTGCGTAACAATCGTACAAAATAATAAAAGAAGCTCTGGCCGACAATCTGTTTGTCGTAGGACAAACATATGAGGGCCCAGAAACTAAAATATAATAATTCTAATAGTCCTAGGGCGGGCTTGTCTTACTATCATTTAATGTAATATTATATCTACTCATAAAAATTAATAGATTAACTTGGAAATATTGGTATAGAGGTCTAAATCTCGATATTCCCGACTTGAAATTTATTTTCGAATTGAATCTAATTTACACAAATTAATATTATGCGGATAGGTAATGAAGTTTAAGGCAAATCTTTTGAAAATCCTTAATTTTGCAATATTGAAGTCACACTGTTTTCTCTGTTTATTTAACTTACATTGACAAATACCGGTGGAAGCGCTCTAGCAAAATCCATTGTGTAGTGGCTGTTCACCAAGACCAACGAAGCATTTCGCTGAATCTCGATCAAGGACGGGGCGTAGCTCAATTCAAATCGCTTCATATAAATTTCCCGCAGACCATCTTCCAGGCTTGCGCCATTTCTGTACCAGTACCATGCGTAGTACCACACTTTGAGGCGTCCCCAAAAATTCATCGGATACGTTACGTGGGACAGCAACTCTGGGATCCATGATGTTTCCAACTGAAGTCCGTACATGCCATAGAACCAGTTGAACACCGTTGATGAGTCGAATATGACATATTTGGATCCCAGGTGATGTGCAAGGAAAAAAGCGCACTCTCCAAAGACAGCATTAACGACAACCAGGTCAAACTTGCCATTTTCCACCAAATTCGTAAATTCCGGGTCATCTGAGTTCATCATTAGTTGACAAAATTTAAGGGACTCAGGCTCATAGGCCGAAAATATCGCTTCTTTTCCTTCTTTCCTGTCCCGAATGCGATCAACATTGTAGATCCCTTCGGTGACCCTTTGCATAAACGCTGGGGTTAGATCGTGAACTTCTGGACTAGGATTCGGCTGTTTTGCGCTGGAAGAAACGAAAGTGATGTTGTGGCCCTTTTCTGTCAGGGCCTTTACAAGAGGCCAAATTGACATTTTATGAGAGTAATTGCCACCACCAAATAAAAATAGTATATTTGCTCCGTCTACATTTTGTAGAAGAAGAATTAATAGTAATGCTAGGCTGGGAAAGCGCGCCATTTAAATTGACCAATAAAATTAGAATTAAATCAAAGCCGCTTCAAATCTTAAGATTTGAAAATAGTATATTGCTCACAATTGCTATTGTTCAATTGCAATGACGGGATGAAACTGGAGCATTTTTGATTGGTAAACCACTTTTCTCAATTATCAAGTGTTTTCGTTGTTTGCTAATCTTCCAATTTACTCAAACATTTGCACTTTTCACACTTCAATTCTTGAAACCTTATTATTATAAAAGAATCCGTGAATTTTTTTTATCGAACTTACACACCACAGTTTATCTTATCAATTACTTATAAAATTCCTCTTCGTGAATTTCCTGAAAGAAGGAGCGATTGTTTGACGCTAGTTGGGGCCTCTTCAAAACGTTTTCTGTTCCTTACAGCAGTATCTCCGATACTAAATTCTCACAACATATTTTATAAGCCAAACATGTCCGTCCTAGGACAGAAGACTGTTTGGTGCTCCTTTATTAGCATGGGCTCTTTTACATCGTTTTTCCAATGTCACACAACGTTTCTTTGCTCCCCTCCTAAAAGTCCTACTCCTGTCCTAACCCTAAGTTCTGATCGTAAACACGACAAGCGGAGCGAAATAATTTCAAAATAAATTCATACAAGTTAAAATTATTGTAAGTGGTGTTAGCGAATTGAGGGCAGTAAATACTAGGAAGATGAAAAAGTAGATGTCGACATGGTTCCTTCCTGACCCAGAAGGATTGATCCATATCCATCGGTTTAAGTGCTGAAAAGTCGTCGTGTTTTAGCTCAAATTCGATCGCTTCAACTGCAGTGTCCGTTGGGTTAGACCTACCGTTAACATTTTTATTTCAGAACCTTTGGTTTTGTACTTGATTCAAAATTTTGTAATACCGAGTCAGAAACAAATCACATCCTGTCTCGGAACAGTTTAGAACAAGCTACTTTGTTCTTTTTATATCTGTATACCATTATTAATTCAATATATTGCAAATACAATTTTTTTCAACTTGAAATTCACTGTGGATTTCTTAGAATTTTCCAAATAGCCTCATCAAGCGTTTCTTGCGACAAGGTCGCAGCTTCAACTCGTACGCCAATATCCTGCGCTACCATCCGATAAGCCTAGAAGTCTTGATCGGCGAAGAGAGGCATTGAAATAAACCGTTGCAAACGCACGTAACTTAAGTAGCGTATTGTACTGATATCAAAATACTTTCCAGCAACACTAGCAAGGCCACGAAAAGGTCAAATTTTCGGGTTAGGGTCAATTACACGCCCATCCTAAAATGATTCAAGGGTTGGGGGTCAGATATGAAGCTGAAACCATAATTTATGCAAAACTAACAAAACCCCGTAAAACCGATTTTTCGGCATTTTGGTTTTGAGGGTCTTTGGGGTCATTTAAATAAGGGGAGATGGTCTGGAGTCGCTTAGATCTTTGAAAACATCATAACTTTCGTATTAGGCTAAACTAGAAAAAATTAAAAATCCGATTTTTCGGATTTTTTTTAATTTAACCTCTCATTCAGTCCTGCTCTAAGAATTGGACGAGCTTGTTCGGCTAGTCGAAACTACATAACCAATTTAGTAGCAAAGGAGTCTTGCGCATCAGCTCTCCTTTCAACATGAAGTATTAGGGTTAGATACAATTAAATGGAATTATATTAAGGATTAATAGTAAATAAGCAGTGCTTTTCAACCCTGACTGAGAGTAGTAATTTCTGCTCAATGCAATAATGCAAACTACCTACATCATTATTGATTACAGTTACAATCCTTGGTTGACTAATTGAACAATCAAGCAATCATGAATCAAATATTTTTCAAATACTGGTCAGAGAGCTGTAACCGATTGTCCTTTGGACGAAGGTCAAATAATTGTACTGTTTAACGTTTGCGTTCTTTTTAACACTCGCCATCTCTCGGGTGGGCAGCCACTGTCACTGACCTTTATGTCACGTGATGTAAAGCAAGCGCCAATTCGAATGTTTGTTATTGTTTATTTCTCACCTCTTCATTTAATTTAATCAGGTTTAGTTGAGGATGGTTCTTACTAATTGTTTTGTTAATTACTCATTACTTGTCATCTCTAACACTTACTCTACAATGGAGTGGCTAGCCTGCCAATGCCTTTGCTTTACAGCAAACGTATAAAGAAACTCTGGATCGGTCCATTAATTCAACAAACACCGACGTGGACAGCAATTTCATTAGCAATTACTAATTAGTTCAAGGTAAATTAATCTTGAATGAATTAAATCAAGTAACGGTTAAGGGGGAAAAGAACAAATCACATTAAGGAGCAAATGTGTTGAGGTATTCTATCTAGCGTTTCGTAGTCATAATATCTTATTTAATAATTTTACTATCTGTCATCTTGTTTGTTTTTCAGTATCCGAGTGCTGGGTCTGGCTGCATGAACTTTACTACCATTGGCGTTGTATTATTCTACAATTATAAGCGATCCTTGGAGGACCATTTTTGCTACCGGAGAGGAAAAAAATTGTATTTACAGCTTCGGATTGACAACTCGGTCAGTCGAATGCATTCACGATGTTCTGCATCTCAAAACTAGTCAACCGCTTCCTCTTGCTGCAGTCGTCAGCGTCAAGTGGCACAAGCATCCCCTTTGCTCGCATTTATTCCGGTAGACGTCGAAGAGGTTGGTGTTCTTTTCTTTTGTATTGGTAGTACCTATTTGATTATTTAGTCGCATATTCCAAAAGACGACATTAGCTTCTCTAGGCATGAAACTCAAATGGATTGACGAAAAACCCGTGTTTACGAGTTATAGATTTTGAGTGATTTTACATCGTTCCGCGTCCGACAAACCGTTGAGATTGAATTATCGCATATTAAGTCCATTTTTTGCTTATTCTCTTTTTCTCGAATAATTTCCAAACTGTATCTTGTATCCATTGAATAACTCCAATCTCCTCTTTACTTAAAGGCTTCTTATACATATTATTTCCAACTTTATTTTGTGAGAAATAAGAATAGAGGCACATCACTTTAAAATTTATGCAAAAGCTCAACGTTGCTTTCCACATTACTAATTTGCTTAATGCTGCTGCTAATCGTCGACACAGTAGAAAGTTCAAATAAAATAATGCTTTACTCTGATTCTGCTTAAACGCTTCGAGTTCGACTCGACACAACACGAACATCATTTTAGTTGTATGTATTAAGTGCAAGTCTTTTAAGCTCAAGTTGAGTAAGTCTACCTTCTCAATATTGCAATTTTCAATTACTAATGTGCCCCTTGCCAATAATGTGAACATGCTAGTCCTGCCCTAGTCTGGATAATTATGAAACAGTTGTGAAAGTCACGCAAGGTATGACCTTGACCTTGAACAAAAAGAGTCGAGCACCATCATTTTGTGGTTTCAAGTGCACAAGAAATCAACTATTGAAATTGGCCAATTTGTACATGCTTCGTGGCCCCTCACTTGAAACAAAGTATTGGAGAAACACACTGCTTCCATTTAAGTATTTGCCTAGACGGCCACGAGCAATAGGAGCCTCTGATAAGGAAGTCGTAGAATTGGAGGGGTCGGTCATCTAGTTAAATCGAATACATATTGAATTAACCACAAGTACCACATCAAATGAGCGTTCGCAAAGAATGAGAGCATCTACGTCAAGACAATGCACCCCCTTCATGCTTTTAATTCGTATCATCCATCATATCTAACTGAAGCTCTACGCGACCTCCCATGCTACTCACTCAATAGATAATGTTTACGCTCAACCGCGCACTAGACGCTAGACATCCCGACCCTGCTTTGGGTTGTTTGAGGAACTGAATCCAATAGAATTCTTGCTCATTGAATTGCTGTGGCTTCACTCGGCTTCATTATCCTCAAAATCTTGCCCCTGTCCATTTGTAAGTGGCTTTTAGGCAAATATGGTTTGTTTTAGCTTTTTGTTTTAAACAGGTTAATTTTAAAAGAAGTTTCTGAGAGCATCTTCTCTTTTTTTTTAGAATTGGCGGGAAGTTTGATTCAGAGCAAAGGTCTTGGAGTTGATTGCCATTGGTTGGAGGAAGTCGCCATTTTGAGTCTTCGTCGTACCTCTTCATTTCCTTTAGATCAGAAGATGAGCTACTTTGTGATTGGAGTGAGCGGGGTGACATGCGGAGGGAAGACCACCATGTCCAAATTGCTACAACGTTCCTTCCCCTGGTCACGCGTCATTCACCAGGACAAGTACTTCTTCCCAGAGGACTATCCCGGTCATCTTCGTCTTCCCGAAATTGACAATCACATTAACTTTGACCGGTGGTCAGCCCTTGACATGGATCAGATGCACAGGGATGTCGAGAATGTCCTATGGTCTCCTCCGGAACTCAACGAGTCTCGTCAGATTGTGGGGAATCCTGAAATTGTGCCGAATTTTGCGGAGGGTCTCGAGCTCATTCGAAATTTGAAGGATATTGGTGTGTAGTCGTTTTTATTCTAGAAATTTTTTAATTGAAATTGAAACAATTTTGAGAAAAAATACCGTTTCACGAACAAATTTAATCGGCTTTTAACTTTTAATTATTCAGAAATGTTTCTTAGAAATGTAAAAACTAAAGTTTTCAAGCTTATAAAGTAATTATTGGGATTGGATTTTTTTTATTGCAGAAATGAACACTTCGAAGTATTCAAATATTCCAATTCTAATAATTGAAGGCTTTATCATGTTTGAATCTGAAGAGTTGTATGATAAGTGTGATATCCGATTCTTCCTAACCCTCGATGAAGAGACTTGTCGCCATCGTAGGAGTTTGCGATTTTTTGATCCACCGGATGGCCCTGGATATTTCGATCACTGGTAACTAATATAAAACTTTTTTTTTGTGATAGTTTATGGAAATTGACAAAACTTTAAATTTGGTTTAGTATCTGGCCCGAATATCAACGCCATCACAAGCATTTCATCGAGGATCGCGCCGGAATCCAGGTTGTTAACGGAAAGACCAATATTGGAAAAATCTGGAAAGAAAGCGTGGAACTTATCACACAGAAAATGGAAGAAAAGTTTGCTTACAAATTGAACGCGGCAAAAGAGAGTTTTTAGTAATGGAAAGGCTTTGTGTCAAAATCTTTCTATTTTTTAATAATCCAAAGCCAACTCTTTTGCCAGAAGAACCCTGGAGGGTACTCCAGAAAGAACCAATAGACCTCGCCTCGTTGTCGTTTTCAATATCAAAAATCTAAATCACATTGTTACTATAAGTGGTCCCTCGCGCATTGCTACTAACCTCCATACACAACCTAGCACAAATTTCATGTTTGTAAAGTTAGAAAGTTAGCATTCTTTTATTTTCATAGACAGAGTATAATTCATACATGACAGATCAACATGATTTCCTTAATAAACTTAAGGGCTCTCTAACTAATATTGTGGATTTTCAAAATCAAACCAACAGGCAGGCTCTTCCTTTCAGTACAAGGTCAAGCATTCTGAAAACTACAAACTTAATCTTGGACTTGCTGTAATTTCTAGCGTCTTTTGTTTAATTTGTCTCAGTTTGCAGAGTTTTTAGGAGAATTGCAAATCATTTACTTTGTAAATTGAGACCATGCTGAGCAGGAAATTAGCATGCTAAAGCACAGAACTTGTTCTATAGTGAAGGAACGAGAATGTATCGAATTGGCAATTTGTTTTGATTACGTTAAGTGGTTGGATTGTTAATCTACTTTTCTCCACCACATTTAGCAATGGGCAAAGTATGTGGAAGGCTACAAAACTTTGCCCTTGTCCTCAAACTTTGAGCACTCGGCTACCACGTCCGCTCCTTATCACGTAAATTTTTTCCCATAGCCCTAACAATTGAAAAACCACTTCAAGAGTAGGGAAATGGAATTAGTGGGAAAAGGACAATTGCTGGAGCTAGAAATTTTGTAAAAATTGTACATTTTTGTGCTAGTACTTTATATCCCAAAAGTGTGTTCCAAGTGAATTAATCTTTTTTTAAGCACAATGTTTGGCATAATGAAAGGAACGACGCAGAATTTTCCTGATCGTGTTAAATTTGACACGAATGAAATAATTGTAGTTACAGGTAAGGTTTACACACCAATTTTATTTCTGTTTATGGCACTATGCATTTTGCTCACTTTTTGCTTAGCTTATTCTCTCTGACGCTTTACATTTACATTCTCAAAATACTATATTAGAGTCCATTTGATTTTATGCTAATTTTGACAACCACCGTGTTCTGAATATAGTTAGTTCAAATTTTAGAAACATGCTTTTTTGTATTAGGTGGAAGCGGCTTTCTTGGCCAGCACATCGTTCGCGTCCTTCAAGAACGCAGCGAGGGTGTCAAAGAAATTAGAGTTGTTGACGTTGTTGCTTATAAGAAGAAGTTAGGTAAGAAATTGATTTTTGATTGGATTCAAATCGCTTTCTGAGAAAATATTTCAAATGTTGTTCTGAACAATATGATTCCGGATTTCCTGGGGAAGTATTTTGATTAGAATTGATTTTATCGTCTTTTTCAGAATTTGTCGAGAAATTCCCTATTGTGTACTATAAGGCTGACATTTCTATTGAGGATCAACTCGACAAGCCGTTTGAGGGAGCCACATGCGTTATCCACACTGCGGCCATTGTAAGCGTCGGCCACTTTGTGGACCGTAATCAAATGAGAAGTGTCAACATGATAGGTATGATTAACCAGATATTAACCGATTATCTTTTAGCTCTATTACGAAAAGCTTGATGTTTTTTTTTAAATATTGTTGTAATAGGAACTTCAAATATACTCTTCAAATGTCGGCAGTGGAACGTTCCAACTCTAGTCATCACGAGTACTGTTGATGCTATTTTCAAAAGAAATTCAGAATTTTGTAACAGTACAGAGGCCACCACAGAGCTCTCGATGCTGGAAAGTGAACTTTTGATGGGCTACTACGCCTTTACCAAGGCTCAGAGCGAGGCCCAAGTTATTTGCTCAAGAACCATGAGGCTAGCAAACGGTAAAATTCAGCGATTTATAATTTAAGTTGATTATAAGATATTTTTTAATTTAATTTATTTTTGATTAATTAGTTTAGCTCACTAATTGAAATTTTGTAAAATTATTTTAGGCGAAAGCTTGCATACAGCAATCTTGAGGCCAACAGTTCTCTACGGTGAACTCGACCCTTACTTTGTTCCAGCGGCTTTAAAAGTGGCACAGTCCTGTGGAGGCCGCCTTGTTCAACCTACCATTTTTCTAGACGAGCCAATTCTCCAGGCGACATACGCTGGAAATGTCGCCTGGGCCCACCTTGTCGTGGCTCACAAGTTGAAAAAGGAGACACGGAACAAAGTTGCCACGGGACAGCCACCGGTTGACGGCGAAACGTTCTATGTGACGGACGACACGAAACCGGCTCTAATTTACGACTTCATGAAACCATTTCTACGCCTCAAGAAATATCGACTCCTCATACTTCCGATTCCGCTCTTCCTCATACTATTTCTTCTGAGGATAATGAATTGGTTTATTCAGAAAATATTTCCAGTATCCTGGAAGAAACTGCTCAATACTTATCCAGTATTTCCCACTTACGAAGCATTCCTCATGGCCCATACACAGGCTACATTTAGCAGAAACAAGCTAACGGAAGGAGTGGAATATAAACCGATTTATTCGGAAGAGGAGTCTAAAACTAATAGTGCAAAGTACTATCGAGATATTCGTATTTAAAATAATAAAAGGTTGGACAGAAAAATGGTGTCGGCTTTTTCTGTAAAAGCATTAGTTAGTTGTCCATTATTCATCTAACATGGTAAAAAAAATGATTTACTAAAGCTAACCACAGCTTATGAGCTTAGAAGCGTCACTCAACCTCCTTCAACGTAATCAAAGGAAATTAATTCATCTTTAATTTTTAGGATTACCCTTTTTTTTTAAAGTAATTTCTAATAACAAAACTCTTTTTTTCTCATTTCCAGCCCATTTTTTTAACTTCTAATATACAACGCTTTCGTTTTTAATTAAATTAATTTAATTTAAGACAGTAGATTTACTGTTTTGCATTTATTGTAGTATGATTTTTGAATCAATCAGAGGAGGTTCAAGAACGTTATTTATGATATTTTAACTTAGGGAGAGGAATTTTGGAACAATTTACTTTAAAGTTTTGGTGCTTTTAGTATTTTCCATTGCAAGAATAATTGTTCTTGTATTTGGGCATTAAATAGTATTTGTATTTCATTATAAGCAGTTCGTTATAGCTAGTATTGAAATTGACGCTGTAATTGGGAAAATAGATTCGGAAAAAGTTTGGAGAAAGCGTGGAACTAATTTTGAACAAAATTGGTAGTGAAAAAGTGATGATGGCGAGAGAAAGAGATTTAGCACGAAATTAAAAAAAAAATTCAAGATTTATTTAAAAAGAAAGTCTACGAATTTTTTATTGAGTGGCATTGGCCTTCAGGTAGTTCAGTTTGAAAAGTATTTCAATTTTAAAGTTGAATGTACTCGTCCGAAGTAGTATTTGAGTATTTTGAGTATTATTCATATGCCCAATTATAGTATACACGCTTCTACTAGAACGCTAATAGAGACATAGGCATCTTCGAAAGCACTTTAGTTCGATGCGATAAGCTTAAGAAATTATAAGGGGAGACTATACTGTAGATTCCAAATCCTTTAGTTTGACATTGCGTTTTCTGAACCTTAGTGTGAATTCACCAATTGCAAACCATTTGTCAAGTGGCAGTATTAGTAATTGTAATCAATTGACTTTCATTATTCGAAGGTGCAATATGGACTGCCAAAGGGAAACTGTGATCAATATTCGAAATGCAGAAAAACGAGACTGTAAGGAAATCGCACTACTTATTATGGAGTTATCCGAGTTTGAGAAAATGGCAGATCAAGTGAAGCTTACTGCTGCGGGTGATTCTAGTCAAATCAAAATTACAATTTATAATTTTTGTAATAATGGAATTGAAATTTTTTCATTTTTCTTTATGTTTTTTGAAATTTAGATTTAGAACGTGACGGATTTGACTTGAACCCTCCTCTTTTCCAGTGCCTCGTCGCCGAAATTAGCGCTAGAAACGCCAATGATGCAGAGGTCGTGGCGCGTTATAAATGAGTTAAGATGTAATTTACTTACGCCGCCGAAAATGATGGATGAAATTAGCCAGGGTAAAATCTGGAAAAAGTTAAATTCATTCGTAATTTAACATTTCTGGGGTATTGTGTAAGTGAAAATCGATAATATCGCGCTGGATAACTGCATCATTGGTGTTCAAATATTGATTAATTCTCTGAACGCTGATACTGATGCTCAAGCGTCCAGCATCGTGGTGGGTTACGCCCTCTACTTTCCCAAATATTCCACATGGGAAGGGAAGTGCATTCACTTGGAAGACTTATACGTAACACCGCAATTTAGGCACATAGGTGTTGGAACAAAACTACTTCGGAAATTAGCAAAGGTATGTATAAACAACTAGATAAAAAATAGGATCGGCTTTTGACATAGGTTCTGGATTTCAAACTTTCTTATAAAAAAAAATACCGAAATTACTGATGCTGGCAATCTTGAGCTTTTCGTATTATTTTGTTGTAGATTGCTGTGGATGGGAATAATTCACGACTGGGCTTGGAGTGCTTGGGCTGGAACAACTCAGCGCTTAATTATTACAAGAAGTTGGACGCCGTGGATTTGACCGCGCATGAAGATTGGCACTCTATTCGTTTTCAACGGCCTGCGCTGGAAAAGCTAGCTGCTTCTGACAATGTTCAAGATCCAAAGCATGGATTGCTTTGAATTAACTTTTCAGAAGCATTTTAAAACTAATTCATTATTGGAAAACACTTAAAAACTAATTAACAGTTGTTTACTGTAACATTTTTTCGAATCCGGATTTCTTCGTAATACGTAATGCTTGCAATTGCCATCATAGTATTTCATTACATTTTGTCATTTTGGAAAATTAAAATTCAGTATCATTATTTTTATTATTGTTATTAATACTTTTTTGAATTTATTTCTCTTGCTTTATTTTAAAATCAGCTAGAACGAACTACACATTACGTTGAAATTTTCTACATTGTACATCTAAATTACACAATTGACTACGGGGCACTTGGATGCTGTAATTCTTCAAACTGGTAATTGTTTTTAAATCAGTTAAATTATTCATTAAAAGTTATAAAATCTTGTTCATCATGGTTTTTTCTTCATTAATTAAAGGTTAATTTAGACTTCGAAATTCCAAAACATTTGATAACGCTTATGCTCAAAAGTGAAAGTGAGTTCTCCTGTTGAGATACTTTCTCTTAGTTTTCCAGCACTTAAGAAGTCCATCAACGACCATTTCAGCAATCTTACAACGGGCTAACTAGTATCATTAACTTAATTTACTGTGAAACAGAAATCATCAATTACAAAGCAGAAATCATAATTTATTATTTTTTTAAAAATCGATGAAACAAAAGCTAGTAAGAAAAATCGGAGTAAAAGGCGGGATCGCGATCCGAAATGCGACGAACAGCTGATTCAAGATCTAGATCAAGGTCATAATCATTCGAGATAAGAATCTTGAGTCAGTACATACAATTTATCTTTAGCTAATTGTGAAATTAAGGTAATTAATCGTTCACAATTTAATTGAATAGTTTAAGCCTTCGTCAATTGATCGTCTTTGTTGTAATCAGTGTTCCTATCCTGCTTGGCTGTGACGACAGGTAACATTTTACAAGGAATTAAGAACTCAATCAATGCGTGTAAGGCTCTTCAAGGTTTGTGAGTTAACTAATGAGCATCCCCCATTACACTTTCACTTTCTCCTCGCTTAAAGCAAGTTTGTAATTGGCTCTAATATTAATGCATTTGCAAGATTCAAAGGCACTGCTACGGATCATTTGCATTTTATGCAGTGCAGCAATTGGTAAAAGGTCTAAGAAGATTAGCTTGCTACAAGTGGTAAAGGGTACCGTTTTGAGTAAATGCAATGTTATATAACAGCAACTTTCATTTTTCATATTTCATGCTTGTAAACCTAATATGTATATGTAGCTCCTGTGGACTTGGATACTTGGAAGCGTGTGAAGTTGGGGTCACGGAACGCTATACTTACTAAACTTCAACTTATTTTCACGTTTCCGCCCCAAACAACAATGAAAGGGAATGGAAGAAGACGACGAAAAGTATGAAGTGGATTTGGGCCAGAACTTTTTTGCTGCGAGTAATGCTGCTATATCAATAACCTCTTCTAGTCATGATGACGATGAAGTTGACCACGAGAACCAACGGCTGCGGTAAGGAAAGGCTGAAACGTTTAAACTTCACTTGTTTACAACGACGCCAAAGAGGGAGAGGCGTATTTTGCTTGGGAATTGGGTAGTTTATAAAGTTTGAATTGGAAAGACTGAGAGAATCATGACAGGACAGCGTAATCTTATTAAAAGTTATCCTTAAACTGGATGGACATGCGAAGAAGACTGGATTTTTCCAGACAACTTTAGTTTAGTTCAAGTTGACCCTGTTCACTTCTGTTCACTTTTGATGCCTCGCCGGTCAGTAGCAGGTTCTTCTTCACGACACTTGGGTAGTTTGGGTGGATCTAAGATGTACGGAGACTCAGATTCGACCTCCCTTTTGGGGTAATCATAATCATTTTTTAAACTTATTTTCTATTGTTCAAGGTGTCGTTGTGAATCAAAGGTTTCGGAATGGCATTATTTAGTATCTAAGAAAATGGAGTTTGACTTTTGCAGAGCGACGGCACTTGACTTGAGCGTTTAGGTGGGCAATTAATTTCTAAGTTTAACCTGGGGCTTGAATGACACACGTATTGGGTTCCGATCTTCAATCCATGGCCCGCACGAAGGGTAGTATAATTACCATAGTTTTGTTATTGTCAATTATTGTCAATAATAGTCAGCCGCCACGAGGAATAGTTAGCATTTTTATGTCCATGGTTAATGATTCTGGCGAAGAGTCACGATTGACTTCCATTATTTGAATAATTGCACGCAAATCAGTGCATCGAAATGGCTTTAAATACTCGGGGCTTTGGCTTTTTTGTTACGTAGTTACGAAATTGGTATACATCAAGGACATAATTTTTTACAATATAGATTCAGAGCGTACTTCAGTCCTCCAGTTTTCTTTGACAGTTTGCAAAAAAAAGATGATGACTAAAAGTGCCAGAACGTTTTTTCGTTTAATTAAGTGCCAGGTCGCTTTTTCTTCAAATTAAGTGTCAGGGCGTTTTTTCGTTGGTCAAGGCTTTGTTTCCAACATTGGCCCATTTTTGATTCAGGGAGTGATCCTTGAGACGTCGGCTTTCAATCATACTCCGCCGCATACTACACGGCCTCGAATTTATTATCTAACATTCTACGGCCATTTTACTATTTTCTTCGTAGTAAAAGTGTTTGAAATTCCCTCCCATGAATATTTATTCAATCCAGTTTAAACCGCCTGGAATTTAATTAGGATGACAAGATGGATCTTCTTTGGACGAAGAGAGCTCAATTTTGACACACGTCAATTTAAAAAAAAGACTCGACCCACCTCAAGTGGGAAAATAAAGTTATTCTTAGACTTTAATTATAACTGATCATGATCTGAGTCATGGTCACTATTAATAATCTTCAGTCGTTAGGAAGTATTTTGCTCAGATAGCTTTAGACACTCCTCCGTTACTGGACCACTCTGATCAAAACGCTGGACGCTACTAATTTTCAACCTAAACAGTAGTGTGCTGAACTGCGCCGTTTATGCAAAGGACTATTTTTGACACAATCGCAATTAAAGAACTAGCGAAAGTTAATTCAAAGTTGGAATTAAAAAGGAAACATGACGCTCATAGTTCCGCGTGAAAGGTAATTTTCACTTTTGTAAGCTTTTCGTTGTATGCGAATGAATCTTTTATTCTCTGAAAAGATAATAGATTATCACTCTTACATTGGCGTTAGTTACGTTAGTTTTCATGATTTTAATTCCAATTTCAATCGTAAGCCCGATTGGTAATTGTTGCGGAAATTTTTCCAGCATATCGTAGTTGCAATTCCTTACGATTTATTGGTTGTTTTCTCTTTCTTAATGACGTATCGCCGCTAAAAATAATCTTTGGACGTCATTTTATGGTTTTGTTTATTATCAAGAATAGTTGATAATTTTCCAAGACATAATAAATTTAAGATTTGGAAAGCGTACCCCACTACCCTACATTAAGGAAACTTTAGTAATTTTAAATGATTTGTTTTATTAAATGGACCTACATGAGCCAGTATATCCAGTTGGTAGCAGCCGCAGCCGCTCTGGACTCGTTAATTTTAGAGCAGGAACTTTTTTCTTTCTACAATTTTGTTAGGTTATATGCGGATTATGATAAAATTAAGCGGTTCAATTAAGTAACTGTAACAATATTTAATTTAAAAAAAATTGCCATAAAATAATTTAAAGAAAAATTATTTTAAAACTTGTTTCTATTAAAAAGTTTTTCTAAAGTTTTTGTTTTGTGAAAAACCATTTAAAGAAAAAGCTAAATTTTAGATTTGAGGTTCATCTTGATTACGCTAAACGTGGTATGACGCTCATCGAATGGAAGATTCAGCGTTTTCAGACTTCCTACAGAAAATGAATAACTCAATCTAAGTTTTGCAGCGTAATTTTAATGTGAATCATCATCATGTTAGAGTTATTTTTCTTGCTAATGCTGTTGACCCTCCATAAATCCACCGCATCCCGCATTATACGATATGGTTCCTAACAGGAACTTGTGGCGTTCATCATCCTATTCAAGGTACCTTCTCTTTTTCAAAGGTCTGTGTTGTGGTTTCCATTTCAGTTCTTTTCAATCGCTCCAAATACGCCCATACTCCAGAAATTTATTCCAGAAAATATTGTTCCAGAAATAGAAAAAGGCAAATCTCCCGTTCACCTGTTTTCTTGGAGCATTTGGCGTACTTTTCCACATATTCCATGAAATCCAAACATTAATCAACAACTTGTTTAGATTTTTCTAACTTTGCTTCGTAATTGTAATTTGAGCGTCAAAGGCAGTGCTATAGTTTTTTTCCATGGCTCGCCAGCCACCGTAAACTGCCCTACCTCAAAATGGATCTCGCCAAGGCCCTTGTCCACTGGATTAGGTAAACTTGTAAAAAAGCGAAACAAGACTTTTCCAAAATTGTGCATTCAGGTAAGGAACGAATTGTACTGGTTGTATGGGATGATCCTGGCATTTTGAATGGGTGATGGAAAAATTTTGTTACTCAATTGGGTTGTCACGTTAGCGTAACAGGAAGCACATGCATCGTTGTCGTCGACCTCTACAATGTGCAAGGCGAAAAACCTTGTGCAATTGAAGACGCTTTGAAAGAGATAGGAAGTCAAATGACATTTAGGAAATTAACTTCGGTAAAGAGGTTATCTGTTTTCTAGTGATGCAAAAATAGGCAGTGTCGATTCTTGATTTCCAAATGGGTTTTACAGTTCATAAAAGCTAAAAACTTAGGCACAGCCTACTTCAGTAATGAATGAGAGGCGGAGCTCCTTGGTAAATTGTGCGGGGAATTTCAAATTCACTTATCCAGTAAGGACTCCATTGTTATTTGCAATTAGACGCATATGCAACATGCATTGAAACTGCAGTTCATACCCTTCTGTCACATACTGTGTCTTTCACCTGGTAATTACAAAAAAAAATTGTTCAAGAGTATACCAATTTGATAAGTTTTGCTCGATATTTCTCAAGCTGAATTTTAAAATATTTAATAGTATATTACTCTGGAAATAATTTACTAACCGGAAAACCTTTTGTGGCAAGTGATGGCATGTCCGGATATTCTGAAATGAAAATGAATAATAGCCCCCATTCAACGTGTTTTGTACTTTGTTGACTGACAATTTGAGAATTTAATGAGTAGTAACGAAACTGTTTACGTACCTTCACGTCTCTAATTGTGTTAGGTTTTTGAATACTTTGTAACTAATTAGCCTGGAGAGAATTATTTTCACGAAAATAAAACAATTCTTTTGGTTAATTCTGAAATGGCTTTAGTAAGTTAAATTGATAATGAGGCTACATGATTATTTGCGATAGATCTTTATTGTAGCTTTTTTTTTCAGATCCCTCTCTGCTCAAGGAGACGTTGATGAGCAGGAGCAGCTTCGATTGGTGGAGAGCCCTGATCTGGATCCCAAGATGAATTCGTATCCACCAATCAATGACGGCATGTCATATGCTCCAAGAGTCACCGTTGACCGCCCTGTGATAAATCAAATGGTCCTCTTCCCCAAGTTTGACCCGCACACGGGCTTCTTGAGTAGTTCAACCAAAGATGCAAACCCGAGTAAGATTCTGTAACCATTTTTAAATTTTCGGGTTTGGCTTCAAAATTAACCAAAAGAGTTCATTCGACAATATTGATGTGTATTTTTTTTTAGACGGGTGTTCTCCATGTCTAAAAAAACTAAAATTTTCTCCATTGAAGTTACTACTGAGCCTTGTGCCAATTCTGGACTGGTTGCCAAAATACGAGTGGCGAAAAGACTTGAGCTATGACCTCGTGGCAGGGTTTACAATAGCTGTCATGCACATTCCTCAGGGTATGAGTGGTTTTTTTTTTTAATATTCAAAAACGAAAAACTTTAGAGACGTTTGAACTTTCAGGAATGGCATATGCGTTACTTGGTAACTTCCCACCAATAGTGGGGATTTACATGGCCTTCTTCCCTGTCATTATCTACTCTTTCCTGGGCACATCCAGGCAAGTGTCCATGGGGACTTTCGCCGTCATATGTAAATGCATACACATTAAACCATAATGGTAAATATATTTAAATATATGTTAACCATAGGTCTGATGACCGGCAAAACAGCATTTGAACAACTTAGATATGAAATCCAAGCAAATGTCACCTTGCCATCAATACCTTACTCAGGAGATGCACTCAAGAATATTGATGTCTTCCTACAGGATGACGAGGTCATCAAACAGCGAATGATTGAAATTGGTACAGCAATAAGTTTGGCCGTGGGACTTTGGCAGGTAATTTTTAAAATGTTGAAATTCATGAAATGTGTTTACTTTCTAGAATATTTAAAAAAAAGTATTTTCTAAACAGGTGGCGATGGGAATCTTGCGCCTGGGTTCCTTGAGTCTACTCCTTTCGACGGAACTTGTGAGCGGTTTCACTACTGGTGCAGCCATTCACGTCTTCACTTCCCAAATGAAGAGTCTACTTGGAATTTCCTTACCTAGGCGCTCCGGAAGGTTTAAAATTATAATGGTAAAAAAGCTTTACAACAAAATAAATGTGTAATAAATTTATTTCAAAGTGTATCTGTTTAGACGTATTTGGACATTGGAGGAAAGATGGGAAGCATGAATGTTGCAGCTTTCATCCTCTCGGCCATCACCGTTGGATTTCTCGTCCTGTACAATGAGGTGGCCAAGCCTTATATCAGCACAAAAATTTCGTTTCCAATTCCAGTCGAACTCCTTACAATTATTGTGGGAACTACGGTATCTTACTACTGGAATTTGGAGGGGAGGTACAATGTGTCAGTCGTGAGCACCATTCCTACCGGGTAAGTCCAAGTTTTTTAAGTTATATGAAAGGAGTTAATAAATTCATAATTTCTACATTTGTATAGATTTCCTATGCCGCAGCTTGCACCACTAGATGTCTTTAGAGACGTTCTAGTTGATGGTCTCATTATTGGCATCGTGGCGTACGCCATTTCTATCTCGATGTGCAAAATTTTTGCAACGAAACACAACTACCCGGTAGATCCCAATCAGGAGCTCATGGCAGAGGTAACATACTTGGCTTCGTTGTGACAAGTTTCTTGAGAAGTATATTAATTATGCTGTTCTTAGGGCACCAGTAACGTAGTGGGAAGTTTCTTTAGTTGTGCTCCTATTGCTGCATCCCTTTCTCGAAGCGTCATTCAAGATGCCGTAGGAGGAAAGACGCAGTTGGTTGGAATATTTTCGGCGTCAATTCTTGTATTTGTTCTACTCTGGATAGGACCGGTGTTCGAAACTCTTCCAAATGTATGCAGATACTAGTTCAACTAAGATACAAATTCAACTAACGATAATCTATTTTGCAGTGTGTCCTGTCTGGAATTATAGTGGTGGCCCTCAAAGGCATGTTCCTGCAGTTCAGTGACATGCCTAAGGCCTGGAAGACGTCGAGAGTGAATGGGCTGGTATGGTTGGTCACCTTCCTGACCACCGTGGTCCTCGACATCGAGTATGGACTAGGGGCCGGTGTCATCCTGTCTATTCTGTTGCTTGTGTGGTGCTCCACTCATGGTAACCTATCCGTCCTCGGAATCTACTCCAACTACGACCTCTACGCAGAGCTGAAAACTAACCCTCAAGTAAGGTTAACGTAAAGTATGTTTTTTTTTTCAGCAATAATCACGTTGTTAGTACTTACATATAACTGCGTTTTTCATTAAAATAACACAAAATTAGTTTAATGTACTTACATTTTTTAGGTTCGAGAAATTTCCGGAATAAAAATTCTGAAGTATACTGGCAGCCTTAATTTTGTCAACGCGGAGAATTTTATCAGAGAAGTTGAAAGCCTTATTTTAGTGGACGACGAGCCTGAGGAGGAATTTCATGACCAGATGCTAATTAATTCTATTTCAAATCAGTCAAAAAGAAATTCTTACCAGCAGGATCCAGGAGCTAGAAGTGATCGACCGTCTCATATAAATCACGTTCCTGTAAGCTTCTCCTATTTTTTAATATTCAACCAAAATTAATTTAACGATTTTTTCTTCTAGATACATTCCATAGTTTTTGATTTCTCATCACTGAGTTCCATTGATCCGGCAGCTTTACGCCTCCTCACGAACCTCCATAATAATTTGTTAAGAGAAGAGATTCAAGTACTTTTTTCTGCCTCTCCGCCAACAGTTCTGTATGTCATGGATGCTTCGTCATTTCTCAAGGAAATCGGAGTGAGCCGATTCTTTCCATCAGTCCACGACGCCGTGACACACGTCCTCAATCTTAGTAACAATGTAAAGGCACAGGAACACTATAATATAGATTTTCCAATCCCAATACCAATTGATTAAGGGTTATATCCTTCGTACTTTTTGTTATTTAACAATGTGATGTTCATGACCTGTCGTTATCTCTAGTCTCAACCAACTTAATAGGTTAAGGACTATAACTTAAGGATATCTAAAAATGTGTACCAGTGGTGATAGCATCGGGTCTTTGCCAAAGAGTCAAATGTGATATAAAATTGTTAAAACGTATAAATTATAGTATCTATTTGCAGAACACAGAAGAGCCAATTATTCGAGCAGTAAAACCAAACGAGTTCAAAAGATGCCCTCAAAGGAACGACTTTTGTTTTTACCTTTTATTCTAGTTCTGGTATTTTATACAGTGCGTATTATTATACGCTATTCTAATATAATATCAATAACGCATCGATTTTGTGTTAACATTTCAAATCACGCTGGTCAATGTAAGGCTAGGTCAATTTTGATGGTGTTTAATTTAACCCGTGTGAAATTCAGTTTTTCGCTTTTTTTTTTTACATTCAAACTGAATTTTGATCGTAGCATCCTGATTGACGTTTCTTTCGTTTTGGGGGCGGTGGCGACGATGCTGCGAAACGATTAGTACTCGAATTTGGCGGTGATCCACCAATTTCGCCAACTCCACGCGAAAAAGACATTGTCGGACTAAAAATGTTCATGTCCACGTGCTAAAACATGGGAACAATGTTTGCATAAGGTTGGTTGAACATTTACTTATGTTATTAAAATTATGTAGAGAAACATATCTACCTGAGAAGCATTGTATTCTTCTACGTGAACTTTCACTGCCTGCCATACTTTCTCCTCCTGTAAAATCTCCGTCGCAGCGTCAATGTCCGGAGACATGAACCTATCCTTATCCCAAGGCCTGTAATAAAGTTCAAGGGTCAAAGGTCACCAATTTAAAATATTGAATTCCTATGACTTTACCTTACGACGCTCCGAACAACGCGGTAAACCTCTTCTAGCGGGGCCGTTGTCTTCAACGGTCGCAAGAATTCAATTGCCTGACACGCTGCAAGAAGCTCAATAGCAATAACTTTTTCTACGTTTTGAACAACCTAAAAAAAAATTCAAGATATTTAATTTCTAAGAAAACCAAATTGAAATATCATAAATTGTTTAAAAGAAACGCTTATAACTATTTTTTTTTAAATAATTTTCCTAAATAACCTGTAAAGCCTTTCTTGCTGCAAATCCGCCCATTGACACATGATCTTCAGTCCCTGCACTTGTACTCAAAGAATCAACTGATGCTGGATGACAAAGTACCTTATTTTCAGACACTGAAATTGAAAAAAAGTGTTTTTACTTTGGTTTTGGAAAATTTAATTGAAAATATTTTAATTTTTACCAAGTGCAGCAGCAGTGCAATGAGCTAGCATAAAGCCAGAGTTTAGGCCACCCTCCTTGACAAGAAACGCTGGAAGCTCGCTCAGAGCTAAAGTTAAAAAAAGATATGGTTTGTAAATTGGTTCTGTAGTTTCTAAATTAAACAAAATTCTAAAAAAGGAGGATTAAAATTACCTGGATTTACCAGGCGCTCAATTCTGCGTTCACTCATTGACGCCAATTCGTGGACGCCAATCGCCAAGTAATCCAAGACTTTGGCTGGATATTCTCCATGAAAATTTCCAGCTGAAATAATTTCGTTCCTGTCTGCAAACACAATCTACAAAAAAAAAGCATCTCAACTCATTAAAAAAAAATTATCTTAAAAGTACTTTACCGGATTGTCAGTTGCGCTGTTCATTTCTGTCGTAATGACGTCGCGCACAAAATCAATTGTATCGTGTACAATTCCATGGACCTGCGGACAGCAGCGCAAAGTGTAGGCAT
The DNA here is from genome assembly GCA_021029175.1 of Bilobella aurantiaca. NCBI lineage: Eukaryota > Metazoa > Arthropoda > Collembola > Poduromorpha > Neanuridae > Bilobella > Bilobella aurantiaca. The sequence goes on along the minus strand of VYYI01000034.1, from coordinate 32,068 downwards.
CCTGGACCCTGTTGCAAAAGCGATGACTCTCTACACATTGAGTTAAGAAAATTGTATTAAATTAACCAAAATTTTATAATATTCAGGCGTAAAAATGGAAATTTAGATTTTATTTTTTAAATTATTTACCAGCAATTTGTGAAGGGAACATGCTTGAATGAAGCAGCGCTCTAAGTCGCCGTGCCACAACACCTTGACCCTTATGTGGTCGAATTTCTTGCACTCCTATTAAATGATATCAAGTTTGATATAACGTCATATTGCGCATGCCCACAGTATTCATGTGCACTTTTAATACATAAACTTGGTTTCGTACCTGCGTCAAAAGCTCTCGAAGTTCCTTTCATGACCTCCAGCGTCAGCGCAGCCACTACGTCAGCCTGCCGTGCTATAATTCCTGCTCTTTCAACTGCTTCCGCGCCAAGTGATGTAATGAGCTGCGTTCCGTTGATTAACGCCAAACCTTCCTTTGCCTCTAACTGTATTGGAGTCAGATTGTGTGCTTCTAAAACCTAGTTAATTTAATATTAAAACATTTATTAATTGACACTATTTTTTTAAATATTAAAAAAAAATATGTTATTGTGAAATGTTACTGCCAACATGCGCTTGACTAAATTAAAACTCACATATTTGGCTTCACCCCATCCCGTTTCAGCGCTCCACATTTTGCCTTCGCCCATAAGCCCAAGCGCCAAGTGCGCCAGCGGTGCTAGGTCGCCACTAGCTCCCACAGTTCCTTGTGACGGTACCCACGGTAGGCATGAAGCTACAACAAAAGTTATTTTTTAATTTAAAAAAATAAACCCAAAACTTGATTTTCGAAAAAAAATAATAATACAAGATAATAAAAACAAAAGAAACCGTTGAAGGCGTCAATGAGTTGATGAAGCGTTTTGAGCTGGATTCCACTATAACCCTTGGCAAGAACATTGATTCGAAGAGCTAGGAGCATGCGCGTCTTTTTAGGAGACAGCGGTGCACCCACTCCAGCTGAATGTGATCGAATTAAGTTAACTTGCAGTTCGCTGAAAAATGATTAAAAAAAGTGTATTTGATTCTTAAAAATTGGATTATAAAAAATGATACTGTCACTCACGCGAGTTTTTCCTTCTCGATTACAGTTCGGGCGAATTTTCCAAATCCTGTTGTAATTCCATAGACAACTGTGCAAAGGGAAATGGAAGTTAAGTACATTTTTGACCTTCAACTGTGTAATTGATATTTGAAAGACATTTCAAATTACCTTGATTTTCAGTCAGAATCTTTTCAACTAGGTTTCTGGAATTTATTACAAGAGTCTCAGCTTCTGCGCTGAGCTATTGATGAATTCAAAACGAAAAACATTGAACAGTCGTCTAATTGCATAGTAAACTTGTATTAAACAAGCCGTGTTTCCCATACCTTAATTTTGTAGCGGCCTTTCCCTAGTTGCCTAAGATCGTCTGTTGAGAGACAATTTCCATCCAGTTTCAAGTACTACGGGTAAAAAATATATAGTTTCATAAATTACTATTACAAATTATTTTTAAAGAAATTATCCAACAAATATTTTTAAAAGATTTGAATGACTAACCTCAGTTGGCTGTTGGAAATTTTTGACTCTGTAACTCATCATAGACTTTATTAAAATTTATTCATTATTTACTTAAGTTCTTTATAATTAATTTCGATTATTTATATTTTTTCTTGAAAAACAAAGAAACAAATTGGACAAAGGATCTTACACTTGCTCGGGTACAAACATAATTTGCGTTGAAGAGAGAGCAGGATCCGGCCAATCACTTTCGAGTACTGGAATTACAGAATTAGCATATTAACAATAGCAATTACTATTTTTTAATTACAATTTTTCAATTGCAATTATGTCTATTATGTTTTGCTAATTCTTAGGCTTACCGACAGATACAAAGTCATTGTCATCTAACACTTCGAGAATTACGTCCTGGGGATCCAGTATGGCTCCGCCCCTTGTTTTCCGGATCTCTGCCACAACTTCCTTTCGGCTCGGCGCATGCTTACTTGTGTTTAGCTTGAGGTAGCGTTTCAGCGCTTCTTCGCCTAGCCATCGAACAACAGCTTTACCTGAAAAAGAAAATAAAATTTACAAATTTCAATTTTTATATCAAAGTAGCTGACGAAAACACGTCGAATCGACGTGTAACGTGACATTGTTGGCGGTTACGCCATGTTTCACTATTGGTCAGTCCAATGCAATTGCTTTACACAAACACAAATTGAGTGCTTTGTGTATTGGCAATATGAATGCTTCAAATTGCATATTCTGGTTTTTATATAATGTAATGACTACTTGAAATTACAAGTAAAAAAGTATTTGATGAGTTTGATTTACCGTCTTTGCACGGAATCTGGAGCCATTCATCGCGCACCTGAGATTATAAAAAAAAATAGAATTTAACAAAAGGCAAAATCGTTTTCTCAAAAATTGAAAATTTTAACTTACTCGAGCGGATATTTTCATTATACGTAAAAATACACCTAACAAAAAATATGTTAAAAAAGTTAAATAAATATTTATTGTCGTTATTATGTAACGAAATTTGACGCCGTAAGTGTTTCCCTTTGACGCAAGTCTTTCCCAAAGGAAATGATTCAACTTGTCTAAAGATATCTCGAGGAAAAGTCGATTTCGTCATTTGCCTTTACAATTATCGAAGTTCTTCACAGGACACTCCTGCGCCAAAGGTCGCGACCCCGCCCATAAATCGCAATTCAGCGCAACTTAAGCCACTTAACTTCCCATTTAACCCATCTCTCCAACCACTTTGACATGTAAAAATATGTTCAGAGATAAAAAAATTTAAAATGGCGACGAGTCCTAGTTATAAAAACCAGAATCCGCTTGGGATTTAATCTGAATCTGAACTGGATTTCACAATACTGCTTTCTTACCTATAGAGTTCAAACAGGACTTGGAAATCGAAAAAGTGTATTAGAAAATGCTAATAAATTCAAAACGTTTTCAATCCCATACATAAACATAACAGAATTGTCGTTGCCATTTTTTATTGAAATATTTAAAAAAATATTAAATAGCGCTTATTTCTTGAGGAGCGTTAGCGCGTTAAGCGTTGCATACTAATACATCAACTGCAAATACTTGAATAACGTATGGAATACCTTTTTCCGCAAATATAAGTTCTTGCACGATTAATAAATTCTGCTACATCTAAATTAGTACAACAGTTACCTGTAACAAAAGTACCTTTTATAACATGAAATTATTTTTACCAAGCAACTTTTTTCTGATACATTTACATATATGACCGAGTGCCCATATATGAATATTTCAAAAGCCCCGCACCAGTATGGAATCTGTTTGTCAAACCCATTTGTTTTCTAACTTCACCTTTTTTGTTTTCTTTTGTTTCCTTTGGTTAGAAGAGCTAAAAACGTTTTTTTTTGAAGTTGTGCATCGTGCATGTGCTTGTGCAGATGCTGAATGTTATTGGATGACAGCAGCGAGCGAGACCTTATGCTGACAGTGACAGTAAGATTTCATTATTCCATTTAATATAATTTAAAGTAATCAATAATTAACTAATTCATTGCTTGCAACAACAAAGTCAAAGTTTCTTTTAAGATTAGGTTATATTATATTTCAATTACAATTTCGACAGATCACTGGAACAAATCATGGGAGGGTCAAAGGGTAAGAAGAAAGAAAAGGAAGAAGACAAAGTCGCAGCGAATCAGCCAAAGATCACTTCGTTTTTTGGAGGAACTGACCAAAATGCAAAGGAAGAAGGTGCCGATGGGCAAGTCGCTTCTAGACGGAAAAATCGTGCGCGCTTACGGCAGCAACATTCCAGATCCGCCACGAATCCCTTGGAAGAAATAACTTTAAGTTCCGATTCTGACAGTGGAAGCAAAGCCTATGTCTCAAGCATAAAGCAGATGAAAGCTGAGCCGGCGAAACTCCGACTAAGTTATAAAAACGAAGTCGTCGAATTAGATGCAGATGGTAATCTCATTCGCTTGTTTATGAATATGAGAAGTGCATTTTAAAAGGAAACTAAATGTTGTGAGGTATTACCTCACACATATGTTAAGTTAAATGCCCATAAGGGCCAACACGCGGCATGCAACGCCGCAACCTAACTCGCGGTGTGTCCCACGCTTTACCCTCGTGCTGGTGCACGAGGAAGGAAGAGGATCTCGGCCACTCGCCTCATCCTCCAGAGAAGGCCCCCAACCTCGGAGCAGGACGGAGCTCCTGCAGGCCCCGCTCCTCCGCCTCGTGGCACCCACCCTTCTCCATCCACCGGATGCCCCCTTCGTCACCACCACGCTTGAGGTCAGGTCAGTCGTCACCCCTTGGCCTAGGAGAGGCCATCCCTTCGCCAAGGATTGGCGATAGCCGTTTTGGGATCGGCTACGGCCCGAGATGGGCCGTGACCCGGAAAGGTCAAGTGCCTGGATAGGCGTCCCCCTNGCGATAGCCGTTTTGGGATCGGCTACGGCCCGAGATGGGCCGTGACCCGGAAAGGTCAAGTGCCTGGATAGGCGTCCCCCTTCGTCATCCCCCTAGCTCTAGTTGTAGCCCTTAAGGGCATAGTCTTGTTAGGCCTTTCGGCCATAAGGTTAGTTTTAGCCCTAGAGGGCATTAGTTTAGGCTTTTAGGGTCAATAAACCCAGCCTTTGGGCCCTTTTAGCCCCCGTTGTCCCCATTCATTCATTTCGTTGAGGCCTAGGCAGTGGAGGTCACTGCCTAAACCTCATAAACATATTTTTTATATTCCATGGGTTCAAACTAACACTAACAGAGAAGGCATAGAAAAGCCAAATTAGAAAAATGCCGTGATCATCAAGTGTGCGCGTACCCATAAGTTCAGCAGTCAATGAAATGTAAATACTTGTTTTCACCATTTTGTGTACTAACTAATTTTGTTTGAAGTATTTTTATTAGGAATTTGACATGGGGGTCAAACTATTGGTTTAAGACCCCTGCATTTATGGGTACGCGCACGGCTGACGATTTTCCTAAATTGGATCTCCGTAAAGCGTTAGTTTAGACACATTGAATATGAAAACTGCAGGTTGGCTACACGTGTTTGTAAGTAAGGGCCCCTTTTAGGTTTTATCTATTAATCCCCATTAGAAATTTCAAAAAATTAAAATGCAAAACGCTGTCACCCACGCATGCGTGGAACACAGCAGTTAATTTTTGGCAAAAAGTACGTTTGGTGAACACCCTGGGTAACGCTTGTTCTGATCTGCGTGTTATCTCCTGTATTGGTCCCTTGTGAGGACCTTGTAGGTTTTTTTTATTCAAATGGAAGAACACTATCTTTGACCCCTAGGTCTAATTTTTGAGAGCTTTAATAGTCCCTCTGGGTTTATGACCCGCTGGCATTATTCATTTGATAAAAAACAGTAGGAAAGCATTTCGCGGGTACATATGGCTCCTTAAGGGGGTCACTTCTTGTAAAACCCTCATGTCACAGGAAGAAACTCAAAAATAGAATAATACATTAATTCTGTTAATCCTAAATCAGAGTAAAACGGGCAAGACGGATGGATCAACGATGCCAGCTACGCAGACAGAAATGGCGAAAATACATTTGTTAACAGTTCAGGTGGAACAAGCGTAATTGACAACCTTTTGCCTTCTACACCAGGCGTAAAGCTCATCGAGAAGTTTGAAGTGCTCTCGCACTCTGGCCACTTTCCAATAATCAACATTCAACACCAAGCACAGTTACCACACAACCTAAGGAAAAAATTAGCCTACCTCAATCACCAGAAAAGTGTCTGACTACGATTCAAGGTTTAAACCAAAACTTGGGCTAAAACCGGCTGTAACAATCGGTTGGGTTTGAATTTCGCGGTTGTAGGATTACCAGGCCGTTGTAAGGTTACTGGTTGGCGTTTTGGAGCCGGAGGGGACAGTTGTGAGGTTTGGGTTGGTATGTTGGGAACGTAGAGGAGAAGTTGGGGTTTGTTGGTTGCCGGTTTAAGAGGATGTTGTAAGGATGTCAGTTGAGGGTTGGGTGCAAGCAGGGATTGTTGGGGTGGTCGGTTTCCGGTTGTGTAGAAGGTTCTTGTAAAGTTGTTGGTTGGTGGTTGGAACTGAAGAAAAAAGTTGGGGTTGGATGGTTGCCGGTGGGAAAAAATTTAACGGTTCATTTAAACTGTCCAATTTTTCCCTGAGACATCTGGCTAAAAGCCTGTTAGCTTGTTCAATTTGATAAAAATGACCCAATTTATGCCCAAAGCTTCCTAGATATTTGTACGCAACACTATGGAAAGTAAGCTTGGGGAATCGCTTGGTGGGGAATTTTTCGCGTGGGGTGGCTAAGGTAGCACGTAGATATACATCTCGCGATTCATTTTGTCGAAACAGTAAAAAAGTAGAATAAAAAAAAATGAAGAAAATTAAAAAAGTACTTTTGGTAAATTTAATTCTTTACTATCAAGGGCAAATAGTCTTCGAGCTTTACCTGAGATTATACTGTATAAGGAATCAAAGGCTCTTTAGTGCGTATTGAGAAATTATTCAACATTGGTTGTTGTAGCACAAAAAGATGTCAGAACTTTTCCATAATATAGGAGCCATTTTCCAATTTTTCTAAATATCAGTTACACTGAAAATGAGCAAGGTTAGTTGTCCAAAACGCCACATAATTGAAAGTAAAGCTTTTGGAATACATTATTCTTCGGAATGTTTTTTTTTCTGTTTTCTGTGAAAGGTAAGATTTTCAGAACCTTTAACATTGGATGTAACCTAGATAATAACTTAAAAGACGATAACCAAGCTTACATAAGAAAAGAATAGGCACAGACTTAGCAAAGCCAAAAATAAAGACTTTAGAATTTACATTCAATTTCCTGTCCTCGGACGGGCTAGTTTGACTAGTTGTATAAATATTAATTTTCTGGTGTTTGGGGTTATGGGTCTGGGCATTTTAGCGTGATAATCATCTTTCCTAAAATGAATCTCTATTAGAAAAGTTCTCTATGTAAACCGCCTATCTCGCATCACTTTACGCATTACTAAACCGCTTTTTATTAAATTGAATTTCCACTAGAAGGCTGCTCAAGATGTAAGTGAGAAGTTTTGGATATTGGTGGGAAGTAACTCATTTGCTTATTATTGTACACTTATAATGGTAAATATTGACAAAGACCTTTTTAAAAAGTACTGTAGGAGTCGAACCCACATCTTGAGGCTGGCTATTAGAGAAAGACTGAAGCTTCTTAAGCACTACAACATCTCATGCACGCTAGCATACCTTCCTATGTTTTTGAATAATTTACAAAATTATTGAAAGTGAGTTTGGGGTAATTGCTAGGCGGGGAATTTTTCGCGTGTGGTGGCTAAGCTAGTACATCAGCAGTAGTAGAAGCAGAGAATATTACAAAATCAATTTAGGTAACCTTTTCTTTTCCATTCATTATTCAGTAAATTATCAGAAGAACTATTGACAACAAAAAATTATCATCTGAAAAATTAAACTAATATTGTTTAACAAAATTCAATTTGTTTTGTTCAACAATAAAACTGAAGAACCGATATCTGTATTTGTCTATAGAGAACTATAATGCTTGTTGTCAATAAAATATATTTTATAGATAAAGCGGATCCTAAAATTAAATTGTAAACTTGAGGGTAGCAAAGACTAAATATGTTAAGCGAATATTTTAGCAATTATTCTCCAAATATTTTAAAATATTTGTGTAAATTTAGAAAGGTTCCTTTAACATTTCGGTTATTTGTTTAAGAGCGACACCCACCGAGCAACATTTTGATGAAAACCAAATTATCGAAAAAAAAGGTTCACTGTTTACTAATATGCGGTAATACAATAATTCATAGCTCAACTTCATGTTACTGACTTTTGTTAAACCATACATGCTTGTGTACAAAGGCACTCACACAAAACTTTTAGACGTATAATGAACTTGAAGAGGGTGCTTCAAGGTTCTGTGGCTTTTTTTTTAAATTTATTAGGTTATAATGCTGAGTTCATGGAAAATACAAAATTACGCGAATGCTTATACCAAAACTAATGGAAGTTTTTATGTATGAGTTAGCATGTACTAGTCACACTACAATTTTTTGTAAAGCAATGCTGGACAAAATGAGACTAAAGCAATGGCAAAATACACGTGTGTGCATAATGCGCATGAAAGCTTAGTATCTTACTTATCTTACAGTTTTTTGAAAATCAATTTGAATATGTTTCAGGGACTCACTCGCGCAATTGAGACCCAACAGTCTTTCTCAAAATTGAGAAGACTGCCCTCATTTGCATAGAATCACATGCGGTTGTCAGGCAAAAGCTACGGCTGTACCTCACGTCAGGTTGGTGTCTTCCATTTGCGTTTTAGGCCCGTGAAACAGCGGAATGTTAAGGATACTCTGTTGTGCCTGCTTGATGACAACATCTGTGCTAATGAGTCCTTATCCTTACTTTTCCTTTCATGTTGACCATCCGCTCTGCGGGAATGTCAAATAACGATACTTTACCGTTACTATTACTTCACGAGAGATTCGTTTTAAGTAGTCCGGTAAAATTTATTTAGGGTTCCACATATCGGTCCATATTGGATCCCAGCTTAGAACATTGGCTTTGGCCGATTGTCAAAACGAGTTGAAGTTACCAAGACGTACGAAAGATTGTATATTGTCGAAAGTTCTTCATATTGTGAAATGAATATTTTCAGCAAACTTTTACGTTTTCCAACAGTCAGAGAATTATGCACAATTTATGTTAATGCCAAGTTTTCGAAAAGTCCACTACATGCTTTACTTAGGGGTGTGATGTTCCGTTCCGTTCCGTTTCCTCATGGAAACAGAAACGGAACGGAACAGTAGCGACATGGAACAGGAACGGAACAGTAAAATTAACAAGGAACAGAAACGGAACCGGAACGGAACAGAAACAGAACCGGAACAGAAGTTTTTTATTCTAATTTGCTATTACTACATGTACTACGAGTACAAGCTTTCCTGTTGATTTTTCAGCTAATTTGGCATATGTTGAGCTGTAATACATTGCTTTGAATAAGGTTCAAATTGTTGTTCAATTGTACAAGTTGAATTTCAGTCAAAGTTTAGTCGCATAATTTGCATTTATAGTTCTTTTTTGAATCGTTATAATTAAAGTGAATTCTGTAGTTTGGTTCAGATTTTATCTTTTTATGAGTTGGCTTGTGGATGGTTAGTTCAACTATACGTGAATCGCTGGATGAACATGAAGGCGTAAGCGATGTCATGTCAATTAATAAAAAACGTTAACTTGATTAATAAAACAATAGTAAGCAATTTAGCACACAAAAAAACATAAGAAATTTTTAAACTTGAAAAAATGACGTTTTCGCGCCTCTTTATTTAAGAATTCTCGAGCGATTTTGAAAATAATGATTCTTTAACACAAATTTCCATATACTTCTGTTCCAGTTCCGTTCCGGTTCTGTTCCAGTTCCGTTTCCATCATGGAACAGAAACGGAACCAGAACGGAACAGAAAATCTGTGTCTTGAGAAGAGTGGAACAGGAACGGAACAGAAACGGAACAAGCGTTGTTCCGTTTCTTGGAACCGGAACACTCACACTCCTAGCTTTACTTTAATATGAATGCAAACTTTCACAAGACAGTTTGCAATTCAAGCTAGAGTTGATTATTTTAAAACAAGTATTTCACTCAAAAAGCTATTGAACACCTTTGATTGTTTCTTTTCGATCACTAAGTCCAACCGAACTCAGGTTTTACTGTAATACCCACGTTGTTTTTCGTAGATTAGAAAGTGCATATGAGAGTCTTTGTGAGACCCTCACGTACCATGTCCTGTAATGGTTCTGCTATTCGCGAGAATTATTCATGCAGTGTCGCCCGTGTCAAATTTCCGCAATAATAATTAAAAAAAAATTAATTATCATCGTCCTTATATTTTTGGCATTTCTACTCTTAAGGCCATTTTACTGTTTGCCTCCTATACTAAGGTCAGGTCATTAAGCTGGCTTATAATGCAAATTCAAACAAAGCATTCTTATTTCCTAAACGCTTTATTTCTGTGTCGCTCCCTTTCATTACAATAAGGTGTTGATTTTCTAACGATTAGACGCTTAACCACCTTATTCTAAACCAATGAACTTGAAATTTAAATGATATGACAAAAAATAGTAGTAATTAAATTTTACGTTTAAACATTTAGCATTACTACCAAGTCGCATGTAGGTTTGGACAAAAGGAATTTGAGACCCAAAGTATGTAACAATACTTATGGCAATAAGCAGCCATAAGTTTAAAAAACGAAAACTTAAAGACAAAAAAGAGTTGCAACTAATTATAGATTTACTACAGTTCCTAAAAACTCGCGATATTTAATAATTAATATGTATCTATCCTCTTCCTTCTTTTATTTACTGTATTTCACTGTAATATTCGAACTCATTCATTGCCTGTACTAATTGCTTTCACTTCATGGCTCCATGGGCTACGTGCCCGGAGGAGTTAACAGAATAAATCAATACAATACAATAAGCAGCCCAGTACTATGCAAGCGTAAAATTGAGGACTCCTAATGGAGGATAAAACCATGAAAATGCCTAAAAATCGGATTTACAAATTTTTATGATGTGCAAAAAACGAAATGATAAACGATAAAGATGATAATGATAAGACGACAAATATGGGTTACGGTACGTTAGGCATACCAAACCGATACTATAAGGTAACCAATTAAGTTACGCACATAGACTGACACAATACGCTCTACCACTGTAATGTAGTTTGTTTATTTATTTTATTCCTAGGAGGCGCTTAGCACATGTGACAATGAAATAATCTTGCCCTACAGGTTGAGACAACGCTTTGCAATAGTCAACTATTGTCGCAGATCTTACATCTGAGCATTCGTACCCACTAACTTGCTCTGCGTATATATGCCCATCACTTTTTTCAGCGCACAACCATTGCGCATGTTCACTAGCACACTTCATATACGGCTTCATTCCCTTTGTTTTAGAGACAGCCCTTGTTCGGTAGCTATTTCTACCCACGAAAATTTCAGTTCCATTATCCAAAGTTTGTTTAAATATAGCCTCCTTGAGGTATGTCATATTCTGGTTGATCGTCAAGTCGAGCTGGTACAAGCGCGTATATTTGAACGTATCCTCTGCGAAAGATTCTTCATTGAGTGCGTTGTTACTTAGGTCCAGAAGATCGTACTTCTTTAATGGGAGAGACGCTGCAAAAGTAGTAATGCTATTATTTGAGAGACAGATTATATCGAGATTTTCGTTGAGCTCAAAACTGCCGGCTGGTACAGTGGTAAAACCAAGCTCTTCTAACTCTATCAATTCTAGTCTTGGCATCGCCGATGTTAACTCCCAGATACATTTGCCTAATTTTGGTGATTTGACTATTCGCAAGGATTTTGCAGTTTTAGCCGAGGACTCGAAGGCAGAAGCATGTATTTCCATTAGCTCCAAGTTTTCGACCAAATTTAATTTTGTAAATGAAACGTCTCCTGTTGAACTGGCTAGAATTTTGTCAATTTTTGTTTGTTTGAGTCTCAGATCTTGACGTTTTTTTGATGTGTCTGTGAATGCTTGAAACTCTGCGAGTAGGTCAGTAATTGAAGAGCCAACGCAATTAACCACTGGATCATAAATGCTCCAACCGCATGAACCCTTAAACGCAGTAAAAGTATAAGTATTAGTAAACCTCATTTTCATGGGTTTGTGAGTCAAACTCAGCAAGCCCGTCTCAGGGCACCGGGATTTAATTTAACGTTTCTTAGGATGGACAATAGGTGGTAATTTAGTTTTAATTGCACTGTTAAATTGCGTTTACTTGTATTGTTGTTACTCCTATTATATAGGGTTCTTTTAAATAATTCCTTCAGTCACGCACAATAACAGCTCCTCGTATTTATAACAAGTGTATAAATTATAGAAGGCTAGAGAATTAAGTTTGATCTGAGTTTTACGGAGACATTCTATACATCAAAAGAATAATTTCCAAGAACGAAAGTGCCTTATGAAAAAAAAAACTCAATATTTTTTGTAAGCGTTAACTTTTGCGCAAATTACTTACCATTCCTTCTGCTACAAAAACAACAAGAATAAAGAGAGAGGCTATAACTATCTTTGAATAATCCATGTCGAGAGGAAATGTTGGCAGAACAGAATATAATAAAACAATTATTTTCGAGAATTTATACTTTCTGAGTCGTGAGAAAGTGTATTATTTTTATTTTGCATTTAATAAAGTAATAAAATAACAAAAAAGTTGAAAATGGGTTTATATGGTTGGGTAGGTAAAAAGTAAGTTAGACAGTTATAACCACTTTGTCTGCTATTGCCTCCTTTCCAACATAGCTTAAACTAACGCCTTCCTGCCTTTCTTCATGTGTTGAAAATAATACAAACGAATTTCTAGGATCAAAACTAATCAACCCCAAATTTTTAGGTTTGCAATATTAAAATTTAAATACAAAATTGCCATAAATTTTTTTTTGGTGCTTAACAACTTTGAAAAATATTGGTACAGATGCAAGAAAAACCAGTACGACAAGAGGAGTTACACTTTATCTTTGGCTATTATCTTAAGATGGGCTATTTAGCTTGTCGTAAATACATAAATATTTTAATAATAAAAGTGCTCATCTATACCATTTTGGGTTGCTAGTGAGAAAGCCTTCGGCAGCAGTGGCAAATCGATATTTCGTTTGAGATATTTAGAAGGGCACTTTAATAGTATTTTATGTTACGCTTCGTGTTACCTTGCGGTACTTCAGTAACTACTGTCCCTGCAAAACTGTACGTAACGTGATATTTTGCATTTTCAAAGCGGTTGTGGTCGCAAACGGTTTCCACTGTTGAAAACAAATTCTGGGTTAATAGTGGGGCTGTAGGATTAAGTGTTGTGTGTATAATTTAGCAGGTTTGAACCATAAGAGCCACTACATGTTAAAAACATCGGTTTTCTGGGCAGGGTAACTAGGTTTGCAGTGGGTGGCTCATTGAACAAGTAAACATATTTATCACAACTCTTTTTTCTCATTTGAAGCAGTAGAGAAAACGAATTATGAAACTAAAACAATAAGTTAGGTAAAATTTTATTATGTTGTTTACAATGTGTTTTTCAATAACTTACCTGTGTTGTTGAAGCTCTTTTCCTCAGTAGGTCGTACTAATGAACATGAGTATTCCTTGCAACCAAAATAAATTGACAATACAAGACATTTCAGAAGTGTCAATTTACAGTTGAAATATGTACGCTTAAGAGGGACGAAACGGTAGTAACGAGGATAGTCGATCTGCGGCTAAAAATGATCCAACGCCGGTGCACCTAGCTCAGCGCTGGAATAAGCTGCAAGGTCAAATGAGAACTCCCTGGAATTGGCATTCCCTCTAAAAGCTTAACAATTTTTTTTCTGAAACGTTTTCATTAAATATTTTCCTGAAAGCTATGATACTTTATATCGTTTTGTCTGCGAAACATTGTAATGTCGTTTACCCTATCTTTCATCCTTAGAGTGAAAATTTTGAATGTTAGAATTGCAAAGAGTGAGAAATTTTTATATCATTAAGAATTCCTTACGTTTTTGGTTAGGTTTACAGGTACTCAAGCATTGTTGATTCAGTAGTGAATTCAATAAAATAAATTCACCACTAATTATCATATTTACGTTTTTTCACTATAACCACGGCGTGTGGTCTGCCCGCGGCTGGCGCCACTAGCGGCTTCCTGTAGATACGATTAGTTATTAAGCTGTTTAGTTGTTGCAAGCTTGGCGTCCTTAATGACACTTACTTTGCTATAAATTTGCCCAAGTTTCTCAAACTACGCGGCCGAACGCAAGCGTTCTTATAAAAAGTTAATAAATTGTAGCTGTAAGAACATAACGAATCGTTTCAGTACTTGAGACGCTAGTGAGGTGCTCTCTCGGAGGATTTTAATATTAACACGAGGCGCTATATGGAGGTGCTGCCTTGACTGGGGTGGTGGTACAGTGTGTTTGTTAGGCCCCGCCTCACTTTACAGTAACTAGAACAGGAACCTATAGTGGAGAACTGACTTGAACCTTGTTTGACTTAAAATGGAATTGATGCACTAAAGCGGAGCATTAGCTTGACTTAAACACTACGTGAGGCGATATGTAATGAAATTGTGAGCTTCGTTCATACGGGATAAAATATTATTCATACGCTTTCTTCATCTTATGAAGTACCGGCAATAATGCATTTCCCACAATGGTTTCTAGGTTGAAGTAAACGAAAGCGTGTACCATTGTAGCCGCCGGTTCAAAAATACGCGCCACTATGTGTCCGCCTCATTGTATCCGCCTATTGCATCCGTTTCGAATCAGTTAAACTAATCCATGAACTAAAACACAGCGCAGCTAAGCAACGAGAACGAAATACGTTCCTACGTGTTGCACCTTTAGACAAGGCTGGAGAAATCATACATCGCTTTGCCAGCTCGCCGCAGTCTTTCAATACAAATCCTTACACATATTCATGTGTAATTTAATTTCATACTCATAATACATTGTTCTAAAATTCTCACAATAATTCTAGTACTCAAACATGTAACCTAAGAACCTCAGTTTCTGACTAGGGCATTTGACAATTTGAATTTTGAATTCCACTATCCTTTTTATGTTCAGCGTGCATAAGTCCCGTGTAAAACTCAATCTCCAAAAGTTTAGTTTCATAAATTGTTAATTACATCAAACTAATTACAATTAGTAATCGTTATTGAGTTTTTTAAAGGTCATAGTTAGGTTCAGCGTACAAAAGAACCCCTAGTTTCATGTAAAACTCCATTTGGAAAAGTTTAGTTTTCCTAATTTTTAATTAAATTTAACTAATTAGTAATCGTTTTTGAGCTAAGGAAACTTGGCTTTTAAAAAAAAAGGAATGAAAGTAAGGATTTAGGAAAGCCTCTTTCCCCTTCCCTTGCACTTGTCTCTTTGTTGGCGCATGCGCCGTAATGCTTGATTGAAACTCATCCCACCAACTGTCTATTATTAAGTAACGTATTAGCTACTTTATGGGAATGTCCTGTCCGTCTGTCTGTCTGGTTGCGCGATAACTGTCGAACTGGTTAACTTTTTTCAAATTTGTTTTCAGCTAAAAGTAGTAGGGGTCAAGGGTAAGGCCGAGTTCGAAGATGGGCCATAGGGGTCATTCACCCTGATTTTGACGACCCGCTATATGACCCCCAAGTCCAAAAATTCAGATTTGTCGGACTTTTTTTTCTTGTTTTGCATGAAACGAAGAGTTATGATAATTTCAAGGACGAAGGTGACCCTAGACCCTTATGTCAATGACCCCCAAAATGATCTCCAATCCGAAAAATCGGATTTTTTCTAGTTTAGAGTAATGCGAAAATTTATGATGTGGATCTAAGCGACTCCAGACCATCTCCCCTTATTGAAATGACCCCAAATGACCCTCAATACCAAAAATCCGAAAAACCGGTTTTACGGTTTTTTTTCTAGTTTAGCATTATAAGAAAAGTTATGATGTCTTCAAGTATCTAAGCGACTCCAGACCATCTCCCCTTATTGAAATGACCCCAAATGACCCTCAATACCAAAAAAACCTAAAAATCAGTGTTTTGGGTTTTTGCTAGTTTTGCATGAAACTAAAAGTTATGATAGTTTCAAGGACCAAATAAGTGACCCCACCCCATACCCTTGATCAGATTTTTAAGATTTTTGCTAGTTTTGCATATTACAAAAAGTTATGATGTTTTCAACGACTAACTCTAGACCTTTTTCCCTTTAATTAAATTAAATTAAATTAATTAGAATGGCCCCTAAATAACACTCAAAACCTAAACACCGAAAATTTGGGATTTTGCATAATATGAAAATGTACGATGTTATCATACATAAAATGGAAGGTTATGATGGTAATAATGACCCAGCTGACAACTGTTCTTTACCCCAAAAGTGCGATATGACCCCCAAAATTGAATATTCGGATTTTTTGGATTTTTTTTTGCCTATAATGAAAAGCTGTGCTGGTACTAATGTTCCAGCTGACTCCTGACCCATTCCGCGCAGTGTGATAACTGACCCTCAAAACCGAAAAATCGGCGTCTTCGGGGTCTTAATTTTCAAGCTTATTTGCATTAGTTTAATACGCTACATATGCGTTTGCAACGGTTTATTCCAATCTTAATTTTTTTTTGTTCATGGAAAACTATAAACAACAATGTTAATTCCTTATTAGAGGATTAGGTTAAAAAGTTTTCGCCTTAAGATAATTAACTTAACGTTATCTTAATATGCGAATTTATAAAAGTAGCTTAGAAAAATGTTCATGATTCGGGGAAAATTTTTATTTCCACGGTATGCTAGCTCATGCTGGTCGGTCTTTCAGGTGTTTCTAATTAGTTTAGTAAATTAACAATTATCATAATTGTCATAAAGTTAACCTAAAGAGCTTTTCAGGAAAAAATTGAAGTAATTGAATTTAAGTATTAATGATCTGAACCAGCGTTTGATTAATTTTTTTCACAAAACGTGTTGCTAACGCCACCGGACGTCGGCAATAATTACAACATCAAAGGCAAAAATAAATAAACCGTGGTAAACCGATCAACCAGTAGCGGAAGTAGAAAACTTAAAACTAGAAAAATATTAAGATTAGACTAGAAAAAAAAACTCTTGCTTTTCTTAAGTCAATAGGCCACTTTCAATTATTCAAGGCGTTTTAGGTCATCAGGATTATCATAACTTTTCGTTTCACGCAAAACTAAAGTCTGACCTTGAAAGCTCATTTTGAGGTCAAGGGGTCATTTTGGGGGTCATTGGAGGGTCACAGAGAAAAGTGTCCTATACAAGTGTTGCTCCCCTCCATAAGAGGAACAACTTTTGTAAAGGGCATTTTTCATGTTGTCAAAGAATGATATCCTTTAGCCTTGACCTTCGACATCAAAAGAGGTCACTTCCGCTCAAACAAAAGCAAACCTGAACTACGCAGCAAGCTTAGGAACACATCACCGCAAACAGATTTAAGATATGTTCAGTGGTTCCTGGGATACACGTGTGACTCGGACGGACAGAAAAGACGAAAACACAAGTAGCTTTTAGCTTCGCTTCCGCTACTAATAAACCGTTGCTCACGGCGTTTCACAACGTCGCGCTTTTGCTCAAAAGTTTCCATTTACAATTTTTCAAAATTTGATTTTTTTTTGTTAAGGGTCGTTCACACCCTTGTGCGTTGCGCATTACGATAGCGCTGTTTTGGCTTTACAGCCTTATCCTTTATTTGACTAAAGTTAAAGTTAATAGTTTTAATAGTTTGTTTAATTTGTTTATGGCCAGAATGCCATGAATAAAGCGGTAGTTTTTTTTCTTATGCGTCTTTTTTGTTTTTGAGCGTTGTTTATTTCGCTTGCTTTCGGGAATTGACAATAATTTCCCATTTATTCCTGCAAGGGTTACAGTATTTGTGGCGCGTTGTTATTGAGCTTTATAAATATGCGAAAACCCTATCGCTAAATAATTGGGATTATTTATCTTGCTCATGCAAACGGTGCTGTGGAAGCGCCATAAGGTGTAAGTCCCCATTCCACCATGGTTGGTGCGAACGTTCAACTGTGAATGCGGGCAAATGACCCTAGTGGAGTGAGGTGCACGACCTAGGAGATTCAACCCAGGAACTGCGCCGCCAGTTCCCAACCCGGTAAGTTTTTGCTAGAGTCCAACTCGCGGATAGGAAAACCCGCTTAATCGTTTTCAAACCTTAAACTTTTCGGTCAAAAGCGTTCGCGGAGAAAATTGCGAAAAGCTTAAAAGTTTGCTAGCATTTTAAGTTCGCGCGGAAGTGCGATCAATTTATTCGCGTGTCGGTTGCGTTTAAAATCGTGATCGATTGCGTTTAAACTCTGCTCAGATTGATCACCTGGCTGGGTTTATTGATGTTTGTGGCGCGAACAGTCACTTACATTGTTTTTGTTTTGGCGGGAAATGCCGTTTACATTGTTTTTAGGGTAAACCCCTTGTTTCTGGCTAGAAATGCCATTTTGTTTGTTGTTTAACATTTAAACTGTTCTTTGTTTAAACTTTTGTTGGCTAGAAAATGTCAACTTTTGGTTTTTGTGGCCAACTTATATTGTTTGTAGTAAAATATCTACAGGAATAGGCCGTCTGTAAGGCCTTAGCCTTTGAGTTATTTTTTTTTGTTAGTTAATTTTTGGTTTTAAATTTTTTCTAATTTTTGTAAAGTGTTATTGTTAGGGCCTTAAGCCTTCTTTTGCAAGTGCTATTATTGTCATTTTTTTTAGTTTGATTCAGTTTTTTGTTGTCACCTTTGTTCTGGTTAATTTTTATTTTCTCTTTGTTTTGTTATATTTTTTTTCTCACGCTGAGCGCACCGCTAGTTGTTCAGGAGGGGGTGGTCTGAGGTTATAAATGACCTCACAATTAGTTAATTGTATTTTAGTTAAAGGCCAAAAGGCCTTAGACGCGTTTAACACTCTCCGTCACAACCCCTCGGTGTGCCACGCGCTTAAGCCATCGTGCTGTGGACGAGGAAGGGAAGTAGATCTCGGTCACTTGCCTCATCCTCCTCAGAAGGCCCCAACCACCAAACAGGACGGAGCTCCCCTTCACCAGCGCCAAGAAGCAGGACTCGCCTCGCCGTGGCTCCCAACATTCTCCATTCAGCAGGATGCCCTACAGGCCAAGTGCCCCGTCATCCTTCAGTCCCTAAAGCCTGGAGAGGCTTGCGCCAGGAGTGGCACCAGCACCAGGAGTGGTGCAGGACCAGGAGTGGTTCTTCCCTTAAGGCTCTCCTTCCCTTTTTCGGCCATAAGCCTTCAGTGTTTGTTAAGGCCCTTTAAGGGCATAGGTTAAAGTAGGCTTTAAGCCATATTGTTTAGTTTAAGCCCTAGGGAGCTTAAACGCGAGGGTGCTAGTTTAGGTTTACAGGGTCAATAAACCCAGCCTTTGGGCCAAAGAGCCCTCAAGTACCCGTTTTGTCCCCATCCATTCATTTAGTTAAGGCCTGGACAGTGGAGATCACTGCCCAAACCTTACAAACGAACGTAGCGTAAGAAGCGTATTGAACTAATGCAAACAAACTTGACAAATAAGACCATAAAAACGCCGTTTTTTTGTCGGTTTTGAGGGTCAGTTAGAGGGTCATCACATTGCGCGGAATGGGTCAGGAGTCACCTGGATCATTGGTACCAGCAAAGCATTTCATTTTAAGCAAAAATATTAAAATACGAAAAATCCGAATACTCAATTTTTGGGGTCATTTTTGGGATCACTGCTCTTCTGGGGTAACGGGTTAGGGGTCTGCTGGATCATTGGTACCATCATAACCTTCCATTTTATGTATGGTAACAACGTACATTTTCATTTTATGCAAAAATTTTCAAAATCCTGAATTTTTGGTTTTTAGGTTTTGAGGGCCATTTAGGGGTCATTTTAATAAAGGGAAAAGGTCTAGAGTCACTGAGGTCCTTGAAAACAGCATAACTTTTTCGTAATATGCTAAACTAGCAAAAATCCGAAAAATCAGAGTTTCGGGTTGAAGGGTCATTTAGGGGGTCATTGATATAAGGATGAAGGGTATGAGGTCACCTATTTGTTCCTTGGAATTATTATAACTTTTCGTTTCATGCAAAACAAAGAAAATATCCGACAAATCCGAATTTTCGAATTTGGGGGTCATCAAAATGATGGTGAAGGGTATGACCCCTATGGCCCGGCCCACCTTTGAACTTGGCCTTACCCTTGACCCCTACTACCTTTAGCTGCAAACAGATTTGAGAAAAGTTAACCCGTTGAGAGTTATCGCACAACGAGGCGGACAGACGGACAGACAAACAGACGGACAGAACATTCCCATAAAGTAGCTAAAACGCTACTTAATAATGAATTTATCCGGTCTTCGGTAAACATCCTGTACATCCTACATTCATGCTTAAGCAAAGAGGAGTAGAATGTTAGACACCAATTTAGCGCAACAACACACATTACTTTTAATACAAAATAGTGTACAACCTTCATTCAAATTCAGGTTGAGACCTGTATGGTCAACTTTGTCTCTGAGAGTCAATGCATTTCTTCCCCTCCCTTCTGGTGAGGTCTGTGAAGGGAACTGTGAACATATGACAACTTTCCCCACCTCGTGAGCAGGAGTCGCGGCATTGGACGGGGTCTCAATTTTACCATGACATAATCGACGCCGGGATCCCCGGTAACAGTGTCCCGGTATTTGCCACCGGTAACTTTGGCAATGGTGTGAACCAGCCAACTTCTCTGACTGTCCAGGTGTGTGTCAATGACCCATGACGACACGGTGTTCTCTTTTAGCAGTGTTGGGCAGTTTCTAAGGCAACATTAAATCCGTTCTCGCTGCCCCGGGTACTCGCTTCCTTTTTTACTAAAATACACTCTGTCAGAGACGTACATAGATGGTGCACATGTCGCTGGAGTCGTTTCTCAGCTCGAGAGTCGTTACCCGGAGTTGGAGCTGCACAGGATCGAGCGACATCTCTTCAATTTAATCGACCGTTACGTAACTTTAAAGCGCTTGTACGACTCCTTAATTAAATCACCCTATTTCACATACGCAATTTAGTAATTCAATTTTTTAATTTTTATACTGTCGTATTTTAGTCGTGTAAGCCAAGAATTATTCAGAAATGTTAGCGGTTCGCATTTATTTCATGACATTTTTTTTACAGAGAATAAGCACTAGTTGCTTGCTTGATAAGACAAGCAGTAATCGCCTATCGTATCAAATTTGGGCTCTACGCATTCGTAGCCAATTACAGTTTCGTACAAATACGCACCTCTTGCATTTTTGGAACAGAGCCACTCTGCACCAACGCACACCATGTACTTGTCATCAGCTGAGTCAGTTCTCCCTAATTTTACGCTTGTTCCCTTCTCCAAGAGTCCTCTGAAATGGCTCTCTTCGAGGTACCTCATGCTTGGGTTGCCCATCAAATTCAGCTTCGTTAAGTACCCTTGGCCCTCGAAAACACCTTTCGAAAAGGAGTCGATAGTGAGTTGGTTGTGCTGTAGGTCCACTGTCTCCAAGTAAAGTCCTCCTAGCGACGCTTTAAACGATGTTATGCCATTGTTGGGAAGACTAATTTCGTTAAGCGATTTGCATTCCTCAAACGCCTTTTCTGGAACCTCTGTGATTCCTGCATTGTCTAGTGTTAGACTCGTCATTGCAGACATTTTTGACACTAGCCCCCAGACACTGTTCCTCAACAATTTTGGGCACTCCACTATTACCAATTTAGCTACCGAGGAATTCGACAATGCAAAAGCCATAGGATCAATATTGGTCAATCTTGCGTTGTACCAGATGCATATCACATTAAATGGTCTGGGGGTGGTATTGGCATCAACTATTTTAAGCTCTGTATTTTCCACGTAGAGTGAATTCTCTGTCCCAGTCCACCCTGTCACTTTTCCAATGGCTGAGCTCAAGTTAGTAATACCTCCGCCACAGCAATCTACAATGGTTCCCAATTGGAGTATTTTGCAAGAGCCCTTGATGATAGAATGTTGAAGTATAAGTTATAGTACAAGAAGAATCAAAGTCAGGATCATATGTAGTTATTGTTTCCAAACCAACCCATTGGAAGACAGAAAGAGCCTAACTCTATTTTTTTGTCCATGGGAGGGCCTGTTTGGTTGGCTTTAATCAATTTCTACTCTGGAGTACCTTTCAAGTTTTTTTATTGTATCAAACTAAAAATCCTGCCGTAATTTATTAAAAAGGAGTAATAATTTTTCAGTAGTCTCAATTTGCACTTAAATTTTTAAATACTCAAAATATGTTTAGGAGAGAAAGCCAAGGACAATTAGTTGAGTGTTGCGATCGCGTTTGCCAGACTAATTTCCTGGCAGAGATGGCAGAAAAAGAAGAAAAACGTTAGAATTGAAGGAACAGTTCTCATAAAAACGGTACAGATCTCTTCCTAAACTATTTAGTATTTCGAAATTTTAGTAGGGCGAAGGCAGACTATTTAAAAGAACTATTAGTTTCACTTTAATACTATATTATGTTTGAGACTTTTTTATTTAAATTATTGAGCACTTGAACGGCCCTCCTGCTAAGTAACTAGCACTATTTCTGCCAAATTAAGTTTTGGCTTCATATCAATGACTGAAAGGTAGAATGCTCAATTCTGGAGGATTCCCACATGCCCCTATGTTCTTGGCACTCACTCACAATTCAGTTTCAAAATTTAATTAACTTTTGAAGTGTAATTTGCAGCTTTTTAATTCAATTGCTACGCGCGAACGCACGGCCATAAAAGAAAGGAACACTTACTATTGCGATATTGTGAATTCGGCCATTTAAACGATTTTTTTTCTAATTTCCCCTTTGACTGGAGGAAAAAGGAGTTGTTTGGTTTGAATATATGTTCAATTTTTGTATTTACCTTGGCTTGCATGAATAGAACTTGAAGGAGAAATAAAGATGCAGTAAATCTCTTGGAATAGTCCATGCTTGGAAAATTGTTTTCAGGGTTGAAGATAGTTATAGGTAGAACAAGAATTTATGGAACGATATCTTTGATACTGATCTTATGTTGAGCATTTATACTTTTTTGTGTTGTGAACAAAGTTGGAAGCTTTTACTTGGGATGGAAAAGTTTACGTAACTTTATATTTTTTAATTCATTTGTGAGAGCTGTCCGAGGATGAGAATTTTTTTTTATTATGTTTGTATTTAGAAACAAATAAACATTATTGGAAAAAATTTCTAAAGTAGTTGGTGTTGAATTTTTTTCTCAAACAAGGCCTCAACAAGGTACCAGTATGCTTGATAGTCGTATCGGGATATATTTTTTTTTAGCCGAAACATATATGGGAGTATTTTTACTAAAAATAAACAATACGCAAGTATTGCCAAATTTCTTAAAGATAAAATAGCCTTACTTCAAGATAAACAACTACGATAAATTACCAGTTACTTAGAAACATAAGCTTCTTCTGGAAGTTTTTATCACAACTCATTAAGGACAAATTTTTTGAACCGCTACTTAAGACATATGTTGTATCCTTAAGCGACCCTTCCTTTGGGCAAATGACGGAGCATTGTTTGTAGTAGCCACTTAACTTAACTCAGCCTCATAAATACTTCTTGTTCATATGCATGCCAGGAGCTTTCTCGTTTATCATTATCATAGGTATATGAGTAGGATTCTAGACAAATTGAACACCGCTAGCATAGCTTGCTAGATATTCTAAGGACCTACACCATTGAAAGCAATGTTGGGGAAATTTCTGGGCGGGGAGTCTGTCGCGTGGGGTGGCTATGCTAACACATAATTTTATTCATTTGCTGAAGCAGTAGAGGGGAAGAATATTAAAAGACTTAGATATTTTATATAACTTTGATTCATTCAAACTGAAAATTACTTGCAACAGAAAATTTCCAATTGAATTTTCCAACACAATTGAAAGGTAGGTTCGGGTAAATGCTAGGAGGGGAGTACATCGCGTGAGGTGGCTAAGACAGCAATACATTCTACTAATTGCGATACTTATTTTTTGTTGAGGCAGCAGAAGCAGGGAATACTAAATAAAATAATTCAAATAACTTTAATTTCTTTCATTCATCGAAATTATTGAAAGTAGATTGATCAACAGAGACATAAAAACTGATAAAGAAATGTAACAATTCTTGTAAAATGAGAAATCGATGTTTGAATTTAATACTATAACAGAGAACTTACGCTTAAACCATGTCACCAATACATATTATTGATAAGGGTAACTCTAACATCGTTTATCAGCCATAGTGTTATTGATATGAACAATCTTAACATTTTAAATGAGACTAGAAAGTGGCAGTATAGCAGCTCTATTTTCCTAACTTCTTTCAAAAAATGTTAAAAACAATTGTCAAAACTTCTTTCTTTTATTAAGTTTTATTAACATTTCGATCATTTACACCTTGCCATGCAATAGGTTAATCAAAACTCAACTAACAATCATAGGAGTACCTAGTTACTAGTAAGTAAAAAATACTTAATTACATACTACTAACTCACATTGCAGACCCGTTTTAAAACATTAGAGGTAACCTTGGTGTTGGTCCAGACATGGTATTTATTTAATTAAGAAAGCTTTTTATTTGACATTCCAGCTTAGCAACATGCTATGGAGAGCGTATGTTTGAAAACTAGCTCATTTACATACTGTTTGAATAAGAAATGTTTGAAATATTCCAGAGTACCTACGATAGTGGTACCACACACCTCTCCTGGCCAGAAGCCATTATTGTACCTATCCTCAAAAATGGAAGTTTGAACAATCCGGCTAATTATCGTCCAATTGTTCTCCTAAACACGGTCACAAAAATATTCACCTCCATCCTGACAAACCGACTCTCCCACTGGAACACCCTAAACAGCTGCCGAGTGTCGCCTAAGTTTAATCGCGTCTTTCAATCACTTTACTATCATACAACGGCGATATTCTGAACACCTCAGGGTGAAAGCGATACTATTCCAACCTCCAATGGAGTCCTCCTTCAAGGGGAAACTGTCAGCCCCGCGAAATTCAACCAGTATATCCAAGGGCATTCAAAAGGTCCAACTTGGCGTTACCCAACTCGCCAACTTAACCATACACCACCTCCCTTTTGCAGATGACCTAGTAATTGTCGCCTGTTTCAAAGAGTCGCTCTAATGTAAGATCACCGTTTCCTCTAATTTTTTCAAGTCTAGGCAAAACTGGTGTTGGCAAATGAAAAGCTACCTCACTCAAGCCAACCTGTAGTGGCGGTGGCTTCAAAATTCGGCCGTGTATAAAACCCCGAATGGAAAACCCCGAATGGAAAACCCCGAATGGAGGATAGGGATAACCTGTGCATAAAACCCCGAACGGGGCATAATGAGATGGGGAAATCCTATGTATTAAACCCCCTAATGGACGGAAAATTGGGGCAATTTGAGACAATACCCCAAATGAGGACGTACTCAGTTTTGACAGTGTTGCACATTCATCAGGAATGAGGATATACTCAATTGAGCAAAAATGAGTAAAACAAATAGGAAATCCACTCAAAACATGTTGCAACTATCAAAATCACACAATTTCTCTAAAAGTTTAGACTAAAATTATGTATAATTTTGGTTTAGTGGAACCACTGTGATTGTCACTAAATTTTTTTTCTACACTAATTGAAGTATTCTAAACACGAATATGAAAGAATTTTTTTTCCGGAAATGAAAAACGAAAAAGTTATGAATGTTTGAAAATTTTGAAATTCCCATTTAAATAGCCTACTTGTTCAAAATTCCCTCTTCATTTTAACCGGGTTTTTGTTCTATCCAACGTCACTCTAAACGAGGGCCACTTTATGAGCAGATATCGGCGTTATTCAAACGTTTCGTGGCTCCAGCCGCCGGAGGTGTGTAGGAGTATTTTTTGTGCCCGAAGAGCCCCAACGTGTGCTATTGTTATTAAGCGGGTTATGGATGTTACCATGGGATACTAACATCTTCCACCTTTGTCTCCTTTGGTCGAGAAATGTCCTCTGTTGTCACACTGATGATGAAGAAATGCTGGATTTGGATTTCTATTAAAGCAACTTATGTCATATCGACATAAGTTCATAAGTTCATAAGTTCTGCTCATATTTCAAAATTTTCAAAAATTTATTTGTTATTCGTGTTCAGAATACTTCAATTAGTGTAGAAAAAAGTTTCATTCAATTCTGAGTGGTTCCACTAAACCAAAATTATACTTAATTTTAGTCTAAAGGTACAGGTAAAGGATCGTTATTTGACATTCCGGCCATTGGGAAACCTATTGGGTAATTTCCATATCCTCTGTCTGTGTGTGCTTAATCCCGAAGATACGGACATACACAAGGTCAGAGGCAAGGTAGTTCCTTAAAGGGGAAAACCAATGACAAAGACTTTTTTGTGGCTGATCGGAGGATTTGAACCCCCGTTCTAGTGGAGTGAACGTGGCTAGTAGAGAGAGACAGATGCTCCAACCACTAGGCCAACACCGCCTACTCCTATTTTTAGTCTAAACTTTTAGAGAAATTGTGTGATTTTGATACCTAAAACATGTTTTGAGTAGATTTCCCATTTGTTTTACTCATTTTTGCTCAATTGACTATACCCTCATTCCTGGTGAATGCGCAACACTGACAAAATTGAGTACGTCCTCATTCGGGATAATGTCTCACGTTGCCCCAATTTTCTGTCCATTCGGGGCGTTCGAGGTTTTATACATAGGATTTCCCGATTTCATAATGCCCCGTTCGGGGTTTTATACACAGGAGATCCCTATTCTCCATTCGGGGTTTTCCATTCGGGATTTTATACACGGCCTCAAAAGGACCGTTCTCAACAAGGGAAACTTCCTACGCAAACTTCGGATCAAGCAGGGAGCCGCCGATTTGGATTCTGCAAATAATTCTCATTCCATCACCACTACTACTAGCTGACCGGAAACAGTTTCTCGGCAAAGTTATACCTCTAGAAACAACTCCCAAAGTTTATAGTGACGAGAATAAATCAGCTTCGATTGTGTCACGTCAGCCTTCTTAATAGTGGAAAATGGGAAAATCTAGGATCATTTAAAGAAGAACTTGCAAGTATTGTGATTCTCGCTTATCCATCCAACGTCCTGATGAAATGTGCCTTCAGCGAGCGAGAAAGAAGAAATCTAACAACTGGCCTATCACTCCCTCCTACAACAACTGCTTTCGACCCATTAGCTGACTCTCTCACTACAATCTGCTATCCTGCCTCGAGCAGGATACGTACAAGGAGTACAACGTTTCTATATTCAATGACGTGTGCTGACACTCAACTCCCTTAAACAGTGTGTTCTGGATGGGGCTTCCTCTTGCTCTTGCCACCCTATTGAGAGTAATTGCACAGGATGCGGCTCTAACAAAGCCAAACAGTTCCTGCGACTCTGCAAGAGCAATAGTGCATTTGCTTTGGATTCTGCTTCTCGAGCCCTACTCTCTCAGATTAATTAGTTTGTGTACCAACTATTTTGATCAAAAACTCTGATTTGTAACCATTGTTCTTTCCACTATTACCATTATTTTACTGAATAATATTTAAACTAATGTGACCTCGCCGTTTATTTTAAAGTTTTTTCTTTCGATTTTACTAGTACTTATATATCAGATAATTATATCACAATGGAATTATGATATGTTTAACTATTTACTTATACTCTACTCTATACTATACTCTATATACTTATATACTTATATTGGCGTGCCTTATATCAATAAAATTCATCATCATCGTCTAATTGATATCCAATTGTTTGCAACGCATGTTTTTAATTTAGCTTGGTTTTAGAGATAAGAGTATTTTACAATTAATTTAGGAAAAATTGAAATTTGAGTTTTGGATGAGTACTTAGAAGATTAATTATCAATAAATTGAAAATAATAGTAATTCTCTTATTATTCTTATGGAGCAAAATTATATTGAATGAATTTTGTTAGCGGAAAAAATAGCAAAACAACTTTTGATTTTAATTAGTTCTCTAAGTCGCGTGTGAATTAGTGCGCCAGTATATTTTTCTCAATTTGTGTTTTCCTCTACAAGAAGCCCAGTAAATTCTAAAGTAATGTTATTTTTTACACGAGGCACATTTTCAAATGAGAATTGTTAACTTAACTGTAAATTACCCTGTCAATTTATTTTATCACTTCTTGTTTTTGCTTTATATATGAACCTTTTAAAGCCTCTACAAACTTTGAAGAAGCTTCGAAATTTCTTACTTTTTCTTTGAATGAATATCATCGAGGTTTAGGTATTACCCCTTAGGTTCTCCTAAGGTCCTTATAAGGGTACTTAAAATCTCAAAACGTTTCAGGCCTAGCCTTTTCTTACATTGTTATCGCAGATTGAACACTTTGATGCTCTTGTAACACCTCAGTAACAATATATACATATTAAACCTGATATTAGTGTCAATTTCATCTTGAACATATTATAAACCTGTCAGCAATATTAGTCTAACAACAGCAAAGACTATCGTATCAAATGTAGTAATTGTTTTTTTTACTTTTACTTTACGTATTCTGACCATCCATTGTTAGCAATTAAGTTCAAGTTAGATGATAAGTGGGTTTTATGAATATATGCCGTTACCAACTTTCACAATGACAAAAACAAAATATTTCTCGTAAATTTAACGGCAAGTTACATTGTTAACAATTCAAGATACTACCAGTGTTTTCAACTCTTCTTGCAAAAAAAAATTAGATACAATTTCAGTGAATTTTTTATTATTTGCCTAGTGGGAGCTCTAAAACACAACAATTGACAACATGCAATCCCACTACGCTATTTATTTTTTTTTCTAAATAAATGGAATCCAGTAAATTCTAAACTAATCATTATTTTTCTCGACCACGTATAGTTACTGTTATGGAACTTGTTTACTTCAAATTATTATTACAATATGTAGGTTGCATTGCCTATATACTTTTTAAGACTTGGGTATTTCTCGGGTTGCATTTTGCGCCTAAACCGTTTCTCCATATGGTTGCAAAACCGTTGATTGAGCATTGCTTTTAAATTTTGATTTTAATAGTATTCCTGCATAACCGTTTATTGCAAAGGAAAACAAGGCATAACTTTTCCGGCAAACTTGTCACTATCGGTTTAAGCATTCCTAGTATTTTGAGAATATAAACAAATACTGGAAATTTTCCACTAAATTTATTGCCTATTTGTCGTTAGTTCTCACTTCCAGTGCTCCTAGATCAAATATATTACGGGTGGAAATTCTACTGCTAGTGTTATGCGAACTTGAATCTACTTACCTACTTACATCGGTGTAATGTATATGCTAAAGGTATATTAATTATTGGCAAATGTAATATTACTTACGTCAGCATAGTACATTAGCATTGGCACGAGCCAAGTCTAACCACATATGCAGAAAAGCATTAGAGTCAAAACGTTAATTACTCGTTAATTGAGGTTAGGATAAAATCCTGCGGCCAATTAGACCAATTAACGGGTTATCCGAAAGCAATTAGCGGACCTGATATAAATACCAGAATTGGAACTCATGTAAAATCACTTCACTTTTACCATTCTTAATAAACGATTCTATTAGAGATCCCAAACATCACAATCGGTTATCGTGTTGGTTTGACAAAGCTTATCGCTGAAGTGGCGTAGAGAAATTAGGTGAGTTATTTATTTTAAATTTATTAGAAAAGCGTAAAACAACAAAGTCGGCAATTGTTGTAAATCATAAAACAAGTGTTTGATCTTGATCATTTTTAACATTAAGGGCCATGTGTAGCCTAAACAGGGCCCCTTGCACCATTTCAAATCTTGCAAGCATCCTGAACTGCAAATTTTGGTCATTTTGGAGGTAAAGTCTTTGGAAACGTACTCATTTTTATTTAAAAGTATTTGACCTTGAAAGGTGATTTTAACGTCAATGAGTCATTTACATGTGAAGAAAGGCTCTGGGTTTATGAAGGAAGGCTCTGGGTTTATCAAAACCTTCACAACTTTGCGATTAATGCAGAAGTAGGTTTTGATTTTGAAATGTCATTTTGAGGTCAAGGGGTCATTTCGGGGGTCATTTCTGGCAACAGAGATTAGTCTCTCATACGATTGTTGTTCCACTTTATAAGAGAAACAATATTTTTAAGGATAATTTTTCTTGTTATAGAAACATATTTGACTTTGACCATTGGAGGCCACTTGGGGTCAAACAATAATAAATTTGAACTGGGCCTGATCTCAAGGAACATTTATTCAAAAGCAATCAAAGATATGTTGTGTAGTTCCCGAGATAATCGCTGTACACTGATGGACGGACGGAATGAAAGAACGAAAACATAACTACTTGGTTGTACCGTTTTACCACGGTATATTCTAATATTGATTATAATTCTTCTACAATTCTTATTTACACTACTTGGTTGTACCGTTTTACCACGGTTTATTCTAATATTGATTATAATTCTTCTACCATTCCTATTTACACTACTTGGTTGTACCGTTTTACCACGGTTTATTCTAATATTGATTATAGTTCTTCTACCATTCCTATTTACACTACTTGGTTGTACCTTTTTACCACGGTTTATTCTATATATTGATTATAATTCTTCTACCATTCCTATTTACACTACTTGGTTGTACCTTTTTACCACGGTTTATTCTAATATTGATTATAATTCTTCTACCATTCCTATTTACACTACTTGGTTGTAGCGTTTTACCACGGCTTATTAATTAGTGTCAACAACTACCCTGTATCTCAGGAATTACTCTACATCTCAATTCTGTTTTCGGATATAAGTTCCCTAAGATCCGGCGCAGGTCAAGTTTGTATTTGTTTGACCGGATGTGGGGGTCAAAGGTCAAGTTCAACTTGACCTGGTCAAGTAAATCACTTTATGACAATATAAAAAATGACCCCTACAAAAGTTGTTTCAAAAGGGGAACAATATTTGTATAGGTCATTTTCAATAGTAATGTGCATTAGACGAAATATCTAGCAGGCTGTTGTAGGAAGTTGTTTTGGTGATTAAGTGTACCGCCTATCTCCTACAGCGGACTTGAAATTATAGGTTAGAATCCCGCAGTCCAGCCTAAAAACTATTTCCTCATTTAGCTATTTCTTTTCCTCTGACCTGTGTGTCTTCCTGATTAGGCAGCACAGGAAGAAGGTATGAAATGGGAAGGCTTTCCTTAAGGCTCGCGAGAATTCTAAAAATTGATCCTCCTTTTTATGCAACTATGCAAATTAGCTTTTTTCCAGGTAATATCCTAAACCCTCTGCTTTGCGCATTGACCTTCTGCTAAGGCGGTCAAAATTTCTATTGCTAATTCCCATGGCAAAGTCTCACGTCGTGTACTTAACTGCTAAATGATGAATGGAAGTAATAAACACTTACCTAACCTTTACATTTTTTAATATTCTCCCAACCTCCTACTTCGAAAAGAATCCCAATAAACAGAATTTTCGAAAGAAAGAAATTTACTGAATTTCAAAGTTGAAACTAGCTAACTGCAAAAAATTCAATATAACAGGAAAAGTCGGAAAATTATGAACTTTTTTTTTAAAGGTTTAGGTTTAAGTCAAAAACCTAAAAATTTCAAAGGTCTGCCAAAAATGGACAGTGCCCGTGACATGACTGCCTTCAACGTTATTCGTCGGGATCCGCCGTCAAACCAATCGAATTCCTCCCGTTGTTCTTAAGTTGTCCTTAAGGACCTCATGGGTAACACGGACCCCCGTGTCAACGGTCGACATCACGACTCTGGTTCACCGTCTTTTCCCAAGCTTCCGGCGCACCGTTCAGGGTGACAGCCTTTCTCCGCATGCTCAGCATACGAATTGGTTTGAGATTCAAAAGGTCTGAAACTTGGCTCCAGCAGATTGCAGATGTCCTGGAGTTGCGCATGCGTCCTGGAGGTATGTACCTGGAGACTGCGCCTGAATGTCCTCAGCTGGCAAGGCAAAAAGCACAATCTCCTAAAAGAACTTTTTTAAAAAGGTTTTTTTTTAACAAACGTCTGTTAAAAATGTTGAAATGTCAATTAAGATGTCGATGAGACTTTTTTAAAAGTGAAAATGTTAACAAAACTGTTGAATTGGGCTCTCGTAATTTGGATAATATTTGACGTAATAGTCCTAGGCCCTTTGATAATAATGAATTATAATGAATGAATATCGCTGCAAAGCGCGATATGGTTTTCGCTAATGATGTGCCCTAGACATTAGCGCATGCCCATCGTATTAAGTTCCTATGTTGAGTATAATTACACGATTTGTCACTAGTTTCATAATCTCTGCTCATTAACAATAAATCGTGGTAAAACGGTACAACCAAGTAGTGTCAATAGGAATGGTAGAAGAATTAGAATCAATATTAGAATAAACCGTGGTAAAACAGTCAATCTGTAGAGGATGTACGAAACTTGGAACTAGAAAAATATTAAACCAGAATTAAATGGAAGCTTTGCTTTTCGGAAATCAAAAGGCCATTTCCAATTACACAAGGCGTTTTAGGTCATCAGGACCTAATTTGTCGATCTTACTCCTAACATTAAAAT